>MDKI01120747.1:0-19963 GCA_005239505.1 Nicotiana paniculata | reverse complement strand
CCCCAAACAAATTTTCTCGATAAAAAATTCGAGTGGACCCCACCCGTCTCACAAAAAGACAAAATTGTTGGTCCCACATCCTAGTCAAGCCTTCTATTGTTGTGGTTTGCTTGTTTCAGACTCAAATTTTTAATTATTCAACTTTTTGAAAATCATAAATCGAGGTATTTCGATTTAGTTTATGTCGAAACTCGTATAAATAATGCATATTAGTTATTTTGAATGTGTTCCATATTTTTGTGTTCTTTTTACGATTAAACTGGTATGTTAATTTTATCCGGACTAAGATATTAGTGTTCTAATAAAATATGTAAAATTTGAGAAATTATTATTATTTATTAATAAAAGTGTTAATAAATTTCTTTTACTGTTTTATATGTATTTTCATGAATGTTTTGTGATTAAAATATATTTGTTATTTTTATCTAGTTTAGATTATTTATTTGCTTAAAGACTAGTAATATAGTGCCCTTTTAGCGTAGTAAAATATAGAGCCTTTTAGCGTAGTATCCATGTTGTTTAAGTATCTTTTATACTGATAGATCAAACACAAACTCTATCCAATTTACAAAATTTAATTATTAAATTTACAAAACAAATATATAAAATTATGAAACTAACATGTAAAATAATAAAATTGACACATACAAGAATTCAGGATGACTTGGTGCTATTGGGCCTCAAATATTGAGCCTGAAACCCATAGATATATACTTTGTCCAATTAAATATTGTATAATTATAAAAATTAATTATTTAATTTACAGAACAAACATACAAAATTATGAAACTAACATGTAAAATAATAAATATGACACATACAAGAATTCAGGATAGCTTGGTGCTACTGAGCCTCAAATATCTAGCTTGAAACCCATATATGAATACGTTGTCCAATTAAATATTGTATAATTATAAAAATTAATTATTTAATTTACAAAAAAATATATAATTAATGTTGTTTAATTTACAGTAGACGAAATGGACGTGCCGCCTATGCATCCAGGACCTTTCTGCGATGAGCTACTAGTGTTACAGGGCGATCATAGGCCCGCCCTCATATGGGGGGAGAGTTACTGGCCCAGACTTTCTAAGCCAGGAGAGTGGACGACATGTGAGATTTTCTGAAGGACAGAGATCTACATCCCCGTGTAGTCCAGCGCCTGTGGGATACGGGCTTCTGCAGGATTTTGGAGATCGGGCGGCTGCAACTCGATTGGTCTTTGGTCACGGCCCTAATAGAGAGGTGGCGATCGGAAACACACACATTCCACCTGCCCATTGGCGAGGCCACCATCACGCTACAGGATGTGGAGGTTTTATATGGGCTGCCCGTTGATGGACTACCCGTTGCACTGCCGCAGGCCATGAGAGAGATGACGTGTGGGCAGTATTTGGACATGTTGCAGCAGCTCACTGGTTTCAGGCCACATGATGAGACTGCACACTCAGGGGCCAATCGCCTGAGTTGACAGCTATTCGACAACATTTAGAGATATTGCACCCCGACATCACTAGCGAGACACATGATCTGCATATTCACCGTGTTGATACCCAATTTTTCCCTCATATTTTTCAAATACATATATATACTTTAAAAATAGTGTACTTGCATCATCATTTGATTTACAAGCACGAACAATCATTTTTCATAATTTTTTATAATTTTTAAAGGTTTTAAATTAATTTATTCCTGCATTTTTATTATATAAATACTCATTAATTACCCTAAATTATTTATGATAATTTTATCATCTAATTTCATCATTTAAACCCATATTAGATTTTAAATATTTTTAGCATATTTGTCATAACTATATTTGCATTTTAAAGGCTAAAATTGCACATTTACAATAATAGCCTATATGCATTTATAATTACTTTATTTATGCCAAAATAATCTTTTTATACTTTTATAATGTTAGATAACTATTTTTTGTTTTTATTCACAAATTATATTTTTATTAGTTATTAATTATTTTTATAAATTATTTATTAATTAAATTTGGGTATTTAAAATCTGGCCTCAATTTGCAACCAATTTCGGACCCAAACCTACCTAGTTATCCCAAGCCCAATACCCATGGACCAATTACCCTTACCCATTTACTATCCGACCCAACCCCTCCTAAATACCCTTACCCATGGGTATTTTTATAAAGATCAACGACTCACATCTCTTCCCCATTTTTAATTAACCACATCCCCCTCAACCCTAGCCATTCCTCACCGACCACCGCCTTCAAACGATCTCACCTCACTGCCCTAAACCCTATCCGTCTCCCCCAATCTTCTCTCCTAATCCCACCGGACATGGGATTCCCTAATGGTTTCTTACCATTCTCACCTCTCTTTGGTACTGGGACCTTCTATATATCGCTTGCCTAAACATGGCAAGCAGATCTCTTCAACTTCAAACCAAAATGGTTCAAGTCCTTAACCTTTTTTCGTCTTTGTTCTTCCTTCCCTTTTTATGGTATGGATCTCTATGAATCTCTAAGTATCTTTGTGATTTTTTCTACTTACCCTAAAACTAGAGTTTCAGATCAATTCTAGATCTAATCTGGTTTAATTCTCCGATTTATTTTGAATAAATTTTCTGTCTATATGTCTATATCTATCTTATTGTAACTCTCTGCCTTTATTTTTGTCGATTTGTATATTTTACCTAAATTAGGGTTTCAAATTTTTCTTTTTAACTGTTAAGTGTTTTTGTTTCTAGTATTTTGACTAATTATTACCATATTTATGTGTTCAATTTCAGTACTATTTAAACGCCTCCCCCACTCCCCTTTGAGGACAGATTGAGAGTTCGAAATTTTCTCACCAATATAAATAAAATAATACCTTGTTATCCTCTAGCATATACTATTCAATGTATTTTTTATTCCTGGCCGATTGGAAGCCAAGACCATAAATCATCAAGTGTTCTGTTTCCGTTTGGTGATAATTGCTACTCTACTGGATTCTTTTTTTTCCGTCTCATCTCAACTAGTGAGTTATTGAATCCTTCACTACTTCATTACTCGTTTAATGTATTGATGCTATTAGACTAGTTACCTAAAATGTTATTATTTGTACATAAGATATGTTGAATTTAGTTTTAATCGATTAATGAAATCTACGAAATTCCGTGTTATCTAGGACTATCTTTAGAAGTTAAACATGCTTTCACACCTTTCCTAAGAACTAGTTAATCATGTGTGCCTTAGCAGATTCACTAGCTTGTTGTTGAACCTGTTACCATGTAATCTGTTTGGTTCTGTTCTCACTATGTCCTGATACCTCTGTTAAATTGTTTAATCAGTTCCTACTGATAACCTCTGTGTTTCTTTTCCAAGATCTAAAGCCTTTATTATTTTTGTGAATATGTTTATGAATTGACCTTATTACCATATGCCTTTGTTAATTCTTAACTTTATTAAGTCTGCTTAGGTTCAAATGTGTTGCTATTTGTTTATGATCTATGTGTGATTCTGTCCCTAAATGTATCCCCTAATCCTATCATGCTCTCCTGAATCCTCACTCTTTGTTGGCTCAAAGTCAAAACAATTTAGGTTCTATCCCTGGCCTTCCTAGTGTGAGCACTTCTCGGGGTTTATATGAGACTCTAGTGAACTCTCACACACTAGGATTTGGTCCCTAGTTTTCCTTGAACTGTAGTCTGATCATTCTTCTCTAGTGTGAGCACTTCCCGAGGTTCTTGAAGCCCTTGGGAACTCTGACACTCTAGAAATTTGGGTTTTGTATGCTTATCCTTAAGATGTGGGTGAATCATTCATTGTTGGCTACTATGTATAGGTTTTTGAAGCTATTGTGAGTTGAAGGCCTGGTCTGTCCAGGTGTATTTGGGCCTGTTACAAACTTCCTATAGTTTTTATACTTTGTAATTCATTCATTCAATTCTTGTCTATAATAATTATTTGTAATAACAATTGGGGTATTAGTAAATTAGGAACTGGGTTTATTTTTAACATTTGCATGAGAACGGGTAGAAATCCTGCCTATAAGTGTTTACTTTGCTCATTCTGATATTGTGTGTTAGAAATTCTGCGTGTAAGTGTTTACTTTGCTCATTCTGATATTATGTGTTAGATAACCTGCCTATAGGTGTTTACTTTGCTCATTCTGCCATTGTGTGTTAGATAACTTGCCTATAGGTATTACTTTTCTCGAATAAGTTTTGTGGATAACCTGCCCATTCTGCTTTTACGTTAGATACCATGCATATAGGAAATAAAATAATCAAAGTTCAACTTGCATTGCAACACATTCATTAGGCATCATGATCATAAGGTCATTTATATTCTATAAATCTGCATTGTTAGAAGTCATGCCTATATGATTCTTAATTGATTGATATGCTTTTGTCATACTTGCCCATTAAAAAGCATACCTATAAGAATTAAAAGTAGTTTCCATCACCAAAGTTAGGTATCATGTCTATAGAGTAATCACCATCTGTGTTAAGCATTAAAACTAGGCTTTAAACACTGTCTCGTTGAACACCATTAGAAAGCATGCCTATAGGAACAAATGAGTAATTCTGAATATCTCTCGTTGCTTATCACTGCCTAGCACTAGGTAAATCACTTAGATAGCATGTCTATAGGTTTAACCGCTTATAATTATAATCAGTACGAAACTTTGCAGTCACTTAGAAATTACTTTGCATAACTGCCAGTATGATTAAAATCCAGAATCACATAGAAATCATGTTTATAGGACCTAACAACTTTAATTGTTGAAACTGTCAAAACGCCTAATCTGTTGTGTGCATTCGCTGCCTAAGTGTGGAGGCTAACTTGAGCCCCTATTTGCTTTTATATGAAAGTATAACTTGTTTTTGTATGTCGCCTAGTTTTACCATTTTTGAGAAACCTAAGTTAAGTCTAGAACCATCCAAAATAGAGGTCCAAATGCCTCTTGGGCCATAGGCAAGGGACGGGTAGTGCACGCGTAAGGTACGACTTAGAATTGATTAGAGCGCTTTAGGTAAATAACTTAAAGCTAGTAATCGGGTAGCAGGAGATGATAGTCTGCCCGTTGAATATATGAGTAACACACCCATCTTGGAGGATTTACGAAGTATTATTTATGTTGCACGGGGTGATTTTTTTGGCTAAAAAACTTAGGACCCCCCTCCCCCCATTCCTATTAAAATAATTCTCTCTCTTCTCTATTAGACTAATTCACATGATTTGAGTTCGACTGGTACCCACTGTTGTGGACCTTGAGGAGTGTCTAATACCTTCTCTTCGAAGTAATTTGAGCCCCTACCCGATCTTTGGTAGCACAAACTAGTAAATCCGAGTCATTTGCAATAGGTTCCCTAACACACCTTAACCCGTTAGGTGGCGACTCTCTTTTAATAACTATTTCACCCTTTTAAAAAGAGTTGTCTATGTCGAAACCCGATTTCGCGAGAAAAACGGGGCGTGACAGCATGACGACTCTGCTGGGGATATCTTTAGGCTCTTACCATAACGAACTTGTTTTGTGCGAATTAGTATCCCTGGATCAGCGTGCCTTTGTTATTTTATTATTAAATTTGTCCTTTATTTTCTACATGCACATCCCCTTCTCTATTCTCCTTTTATATTCACTTCTTCGTTTAACCATGTTATAATATGCAAATTATATTCGCCGGCTTCAATCTTTATGTCCTTCCTAATCCCTACCCCTTTTTACCGCTTTATTATAATTTTTTCATTATACGAACTAACTTCTTCCTTGTTTTTCTTTCTTTCCTGTCTTTACAATTATTAAATACCACATTTATCGCTTTCATCATGTAAAATACTTGACAAGATGTTATTTTACTTTTTGCATAATTACATGATCTACATCATATTCCACTCGTGCGCAATTATTACCATAGAGGCACTTGATGAGTGTCCGCTCTCTTCCTATATTACCCTTTTAAATTAAGAAAGGCTTATTCGCGGTAAATCTAGTCGATCATCGTTGCAGTTGACGGTTCTGTGCCTTTCCCTCTCAAGGTCTCCGCTTGAGGGCACCAGTCTAGACTTCTATGAAAAAACTCTACTATGATGTTAGTTGTTCATGCATCATGTCCGAACCTAGCATGAGTTAGTATGTTGTTCGCATAATAACTCTATAAGGAAAGCTCTGTCCAAAGTCCATCGGGATTTCCATAATGCCAACGGGTATAGTCATGGTATGTGCATTATTTGGAGAAGACGTGCCGATGTGCTAATCATTAGTGTGTAGGTAGTCAAATACGGAGGGGGAAAGGGCTAACTTTGTTTATTTTACAGAAAATGAGGCACGAAGTCCCCAGGTTCGGCATGGTCCGAAGTATCTCACCTCTATTGCTAGACTGGTGGGAAAATCTCTCGCCAAGTGAAAAATATCATGTGAAAAGAGTTCTCGAAAATTTAGGTACCACGCCGGTCATGTGTATTTATACCTATCATGTTTGGATGATGACATAGCAGGGGAAGTCGAGCCAGGGATCGATCGAGGAAATGGGGTCATAGACGATGTTGCTGAAGCACAGGTAAAATACAAGAGGTTGCGCAAGAGAATCTTTGAGTTTGAAGCCAGGCATTTGGAAAAATAGAAGGTAGACATGGAATCAATCAATGAATGGAGGAAAATTGCTACAAAATCAACGGAGAGGTTGGAGTACTTAGAGCAGGGTCTGATGGAACTTGAGGGGAAGATGCGGAAAAAGATCGTGGATTTTCAGAATGCAGAGGGAAAAAAAGGAGGACACCTAACAAGGGCATATCTGATGTTGTACATGCGCGACCTTGGGAATCTGATCTATGGGGACAAGAAGGCCAAGCTTGAAGAAGGTCCCTCCTGGACCAAGTAGATTAGAATTATTGTTTAGTTACTTTTCTAGAGTCGTTTTAGAAATTGATTGTAATAAGGAAAATGCCACTAGAAACTCTTTTAATTATGGTAATTTTAGAGGTTTGACTTATTTATTACATTAATGAAATGAGGAAGTTATCGGCATTAAGCTTCTCCAAATCTACATGTCGCTAGGCCTACCTCAGGCACAATGAGGTCCCCAATTTAGGACGCGAAGTTATAGTTCCGCAATACATGTTTAAATACTGCAAATATTCTTCCAAAATCCCCAACTAACTTGTTTACCTTTTGCTTTTCTTTGTTTTGATTATTCCCACCCCTTAAGGTTGGTTCGTGCATACTGACATCATCAATATATCATACCGTATCCAGAGGTCCTCCACCTCCTTCTCCTCCAAGTGATCCTAAAAATAAAGGGAAAAGCTAAGATGGATGACATGAGTGGTATCAGGAAAGATAACGTTGCGCATGTAGAAAATGTTGAAACTTCAAATGGTCGGAGTACTCCGACACAGAATGATTTGGTTCTACAACTGGAGAAGAAAATACTGGAATTGCAAGGGGAACTTGAGTAGGTCCGCAACTTGGAAAACCTCTCCCTCACCTTAAACGTCCCAGATATTAACCAACAAAACGCCTAAAACCCAGCACTTCCTCAAAACACACCAAACCAACATCCACAAAATCCTCCCTCACCTCATTAATACACCACGCCTCCTCAAAGTCCTAACCCTCCACCAGTACCAACTCCTCCTTAACACCAACATCTTCCAACTCAGTATCCACAAACTACTACCTACCATACTCCTCAAAATACACCCCAACCTACCCCCGATCCACAGAATTCAACCACATCACCACTACGCCCAAATCCCCGGTATCCACCAAAGTTACACTATATATGTAGAAACTCTATCTCACCCTACTAAAAAAACCCCATACACACCAGAATCCACAGAGAAGGACCTGCTCATCAAGAATATGGCAGAGGAACTTAAGAAGCTCACAAGCCGAGTCCAGGGTGTCGAAGGGGGTAAAGGCGTTGAGGGTTTGGACTATGAAGATCTGTGTATTCAGCCAGCCGTAGAATTGATGGAGGGTTACAAACCTCCCAAGTTCGAGATGTTTGACGGAACAGGTGACCCAAAGGTGCATTTAATAAAATACTATGACAAGCTCGTAGGAGTTGGGAAAGATGAAAGGATTCGCATGAAACTGTTCATGAGAAATCTAACTGGAGACGCTCTATCTTGGTACATTAGTAAAAATTCCAAGAAGTGGGTTAGTTGGGTAAGCATGGCATCAGATTTCATGGATCGGTTCAGGTTTAATACGGAGAACACCAGACGTCTTCTACATACAAAATCTCAAGAAGAAGCCAACAGAGACTTTTCGTGAGTATACTACTCGATGGAGATCAGAAGTTGTGAAAGTAAGGCCGGCATTGGAAGAAGAGCAGATGAACAAGTTCTTTGTCCGGGCCCAGGATCCACAATACTATGAAAAGTTAATGGTTATCGAGAATCACAAATTCTTCGACATCATCAAGCTAGGGGAAAGGATTGAAGAAGGGATCAAGAGCAGAATGGTAACTAATTTTGAGGCATTACAGGCTACAAACAAAGCATTGCAGTCAGGGGGTATATAAAGAAGAAAGAAGTAGGGGCCGTGATAAGCTCAAGGTCCAAAATCTCCTCTTACGTACCACACACCACCACCCACATATCAGCCTTCACCTCCCGGATATCCACAACCCGCCACTGCCTACCACACTTATAACACCCAACCAACATATTATCACTCAGTGCCAGCCTGCCAAAACTATCAGAAACCCATACCAAATTTCGATCGCAGGCCACCCAGACAATACAACACTATTGTTGAACCCATCGATCAATTATACGAGAGACTGAAAGCTGCTGGATATGTCACCCATATTCCCGATGTTACCTTGGAAAACTCTTCTCAATGGGTCAATCCAAATAAAACATGTGCCGACCACTCCGGCATGAAGGGTCATACCATCGATGAATGTCTCACTTTGAAAGAAAAGATCCAGATATTAATTGATACCAAGGTCATACAAGCAAGGGAGGTTGCACCTAACGTCCGCAACAATCCTCTCTCGGATCATAGGGGCGAGGGAGTCAATGTGATAACTGATGAAGAATGGGATCCGGAAGGGTCAATTGGGCTTATCGAGAAGGGGATGACCCAAAGAAACCTGCGGTCACTCTTACTCCTATTGTGGTACAGATACAACCGCCGGTTGAAGTTGAAGTAACTGCACCAACCCTGTTCGAGGTGGAAACAACATCTGCAGTTGTACTTGCTCCATTTGAAGTAGAAGTAAACACACCCTTCACTGTGACGGTAGCATACACATCGCCCTTTAAGTCCAATGGCGTACCCTGGGACTATGCTGCAGAAGCCAGGAGGAAAGGAAAAGCAAAAATGGAAGAAATTGGTGCTGCACAAAGGATAACCCAGACTGGCAGAGCTTACGCACTTGAGCATCTAGGGGGAACAAGAAAAGAAGCTTCCTCCAAGCAGCCCATCATTGAAACTGGCCCGGATGATCTTTGGAGAAAGGTGTAAGTGAGAGAATATTCTGTGGTAGACCATCTGAACAAAACTCCTGCTCAGATATCCATCCTATCAATACTGCAGAATTTCGAGGCACATAGGAATGCCTTGATGAAGGTATTGAATGAAGCTTACGTACCTAACAACATCACCAGTGGGAGATGGGTAACATGGTAAGGAAAGTACTGGAGAGCCACAATATCACCTTTCATGAAGAAAAATTGCCACCAGAGGGATTAATCCACAACAGGGCGCTGCACATCACGGTACAACGCGAGGATAAATTCATTTCCAGGGTTTTGATAGACGGAGGTTCTAGTCTCAACATCTGTTCGCTGACAACTTTGAAAAGGTTGGGTAAAGGTTTGCATGAAATAAGAGTAGGGACTATGAATGTGAAGGCGTTCGATGGGTCTCAAAGGGCCACAATTGGGGAAACCAATCTATGCTTGAAGATGGTCCTGACTTGGTTTGATGTTGAATTTCAAGTTCTAGACATATCCGCCTCATACAATCTGTTGTTGGGATGACCTTGGATACATGCCGCCGGGGCCGTGGCTTCTACTTTGCACCAGGATGTAAAGTTAGAATAGAACCATCAGGAAGTGATCATTCATGGAGACGGGAGTAATCCTATTTATACCAACCAAACTGTTCCGGTCGTGGAAATTAGAAGGAAGTTAGGCGGGGAGATTTATCATCCCATCGAGCGCGTCAATGCAATTGAGAAGGACAAGCGGTGGAGCATAAAAGTAGAAAGCATGCTGGCATGGGCAGGGTATGAGCCTGGTAAAAGGCTCGGGAAGAACCTCCAAGGTATTACCAAACTGATACAGCTAAAACGTCACGGCACGACCTTTGGACTTGGATATCAGTACACCTGGAAGGATTATGACGATTGGTCGCTGCCATGGCGTGGTCCTTGTTACCATCTTGAGCAGTCGGTACCACATTTGAGCCAATCCTTCCATCAGGCCGACATGATATGGGGATCTGAAGAAGATGAAGTTTTAACATTCATAGTCGGTACCACATTTGAGCCAATCCTTCCATCAGGTCGCTGCCATGGCGTGGTCCTTTGTTTGACGTTTCAACATTTATCAATGGCTTGAATTTTTTTTTTTTTTTTTTTTTTTTTTTTTTTTTTTTATTATTATTATTATTATTATTATTATTATTATTATTATTATTATCTTTCATATCTTTCTCTCTACAACATTAATATTTCTTACCTTGATGAACCAACGTCTGTGACATGTAATGAGACAACGCAACATAAGGATAGTGACTCGTAAGAGATAGAAGAAGAAGATATGATACCTGAGGAAATCGTCAGAGAAGTTGAGAATTTTGAGAAAAAACCTTAGTCCAACCTGGACGAGACTGAGATAGTCAACTTGGGAGATTCTGAAACCGTCAAAGAAACTCGCATAAGCATTCACTTGTCACCATCAAAGAAGGAAGAGTACAATCGTTTCCTGAGAGAGTATGAGGACATTTTCGTATGACTATGACCGGGTTGAGCACATCCATAGTGTATCACAAGCTACCTACCAATCCAATGTGTCCACCAGTAAAGCAAAAACTCAGGAAGTTCAAGCCAGACATGCGTCTAAAAATCAACGAAGAAGTCACCAAGAAAATCAAATCTAAGGTCCTCAGGGTAGTTGAATATCCAACTTGGTTGGCCAATGTTGTTTCGGTTCTGAAGAAAGACGGGAAGGTCAAGGTGTGTGTTGACTATCGGGATTTAAATAAAGAAAGTCTCAAAGATGATTTCCCAGTACCAAATATACACATACTGATCAACAATTGCGCCAAGCATGAACTCCAATCCTTTATAGATTGTTTCGCATGTTATCATCAGATCTGGATGGATGAAGAAGATGCCGAGAAAAAATTGAACTACGCTTGAATTGATTCCCATTTAAGAGGGGATACGTAGGCAACCCTACAGGTTCGGTCACAATACAATAAAATTTCCATTTTCCCCATAATCAGAAATTGGGGCAGAATTTTGAGGAGGATCCTCAAAATTCCGAAGCAAGTTCAGCCAATAGCATCGTATGCGGAATAACCAGAAGTTCGTCTAGATAACTGGGGCAGAATTTTGAGGAGGACCCTCAAAATTCTATGTCAAGAAGGTTGAAATGTCTCTAATAATGTCACAGTTACTAGTTCATCTAATCAATTTTTAAATCGCATATCACTATGTTTTGAAAACTATGCATACGTATTTTTTGAAAATTTTATTTTTTAGCCAAATGCTGTCCCTGGTAACTCGAACAGGACTCTAGTGCGGAGCATAGCAAAGCAAATAGGCAAAGGCACGAACCCACCTCCCCCGCAAAAGTCACATTTTTTCTTTGGATGCAGGCACAAGGAATAGCCACAGGTACATACGCACTTTAGAATCATTATCTTCACAACCACAAAGCTACCGAACCCATCACTAGCTAAGAAATACTCCGCTCTTACTTACTATTTTTCCATTGCATGAGACTAAACATTTTCTCAAATCTTGCATGAGGCTAAGTCCTGCCTCCTCAATTGCATAAGGCTAAGCATTTCCTTCCCCTGCATGAGACTAAGCATTGTCTCAAATCCTACATAAGGCTAAGCATTGCCTTCCCCTGCATGAGACTAAGCATTGTCTCAAATCCTGCATAAGGCTAAGCATTGCCTTCCCCTGCATGAGACTAAGCATTGTCTCCAATATTGCAAGAGACTAAGAATCATCTCTCCTTGCATAACTACAAATATCTCTCTATTCCAAAACCTTGCATTGTAGACTTCTCTCAGGGCTAATCTCTGCCCTTGATCTTACACAAGACTAAGCTCTGTCTTGTTTCATCTCAAGCATCATGTCTTTGCATTTCATGGGCTGATATATAGCCAATTTGTCCAAAGGCGTCATAGTCCAAAGGCATCATCCTCATAGGCGGAAGACACCATGCCATGGCCTGAGGATCTCCTAATCTCGCACATCATTATTCAAAGTCATCATTGTTCGGAGGCACCATCTTCATAGCCCGAGAAAATTATTTCATGGCCTGTGAAATCTTTACCGCACAATTCATGGCCCGGGACATCATGGTCTAAGAATGTCATCCTCACCATCTAAAGACAATCTCCATGGTCCAAAGGAAATTTTCAGCATGTTTAAATTTATGCGAATTTTGAGTTTGCAGGTAATCCGGGAAGCAACCATTCTCATAACTGGAGGAATCTTCGCTCTGGTTTCCATTTCACGCTCATGTCCTCCATTTATTTCAAATATAACCGATCACCGTCCGTTACTCATCTGAAAGCCGTTCAAACATCCATGACCATTCCCAGGTACTTCCGTTCTGATATCGTCCTATCCCGAAAAGCTTGTCCGTTCCTACAACAATTCCATCGGTATATTTCACCGCCGGATCCAGAACTAAACATGAACTGATTCTTGTAAAACAAGGAATATGTAGGCAACTTGGAGACCAGAGTGCGGCTTATATTTCTCAAAACATACCATTCGGTCAAAATCGGTCATCATTTTCTTTACCCGACAACTCTTTCATCCTTCCCGGGTAAAGAGGGGTAGTTGTTGATACTCAATTTTTCCCTCATATTTCTCAAATATATATATATATATATATATATATATAATTTTAAAATAGTGTACATGCATCATAATTTGATTTACAAGCAGGAACAAGCATTTTTCATAATTTTTTATAATTTTTAAATGATTTAAATCAATTTATCCCTGCATTTTTTATTGTAAAAAGGCGAAATGGTTTTCTGGTCACTTAAACTTGCATCCGTTTGTAAAGCCGATATATGAACTCTTGGGTTTCCCATTTGAACACCTTTACTTGAAAATATGATTACTAATAAACACTTGTGATGGTGCGTGTTGCTCAATCACTACTGATATGGATTTAATTTAATATTTTGTATAGCCACATCTTTCATTCAGTCACATTTTATTGACACGTGTATGTTCAAGGTTATCTAAGGATTTAATTAGACAATTATAGCCAAATTACACTCTTTCTCATACATCTCATCCCAAATTCTCACGGTAGCCTCGCCGGAACTCTAACTGGTTCTTCTTCAAGCCCATTGCCAAAACCCCAAAAACAATAGACGATAGCTAAAAGCAACTCGAAACTCATTTCCGAACAAAACAAAGACAAAAAAAAGAGTAAAAATAGGGAATAAGATAGCGAAAATGACACAAGCGTCGGCGATGGAGTACTACCTCCACGACTTGCCGTCGTCATACAATCTGGTGCTTAAAGAAGTTCTAGGTCGAGGTCAGCTTTTTGAAATCAATTTTGTGTAAACACGATGAAGGACTCGTGCTCGTAAAGGTCTATTTCAAAAGAGGCGATTTCATTGATTTGCGAGATTATGAGCAACGACTGTCCAAAATCCATGACATCTTCACCTCCCTTGATCATCCACATGTTTGGCCTTTCCAGGTTTGGTAGTCTCTTCACTGAATTTTGGCTTATTGACTTTGAATTTAGAAGGGGAAGACGACGGAGGTGGGAGGGAGGGGAATTTAGAAGGGGAAAGGGATTTTCCTGTGTCATTTGTATTTTATTTCGGTTCTCATTTTTTTTAATAAAAACAATATTATCCACGTGTTTTTGCAGTGTGATATACACACATTTAGCCATGTCAGTTGCGCTGCTTCCACATAGGCATAGTCAACGGTCAAATGTGTTTATTAGTATTCATTATATCAAGTTGAAGTGTTCAAATGGGAAAATTACAAGTTATGTATTGGCTTTTAAAATCCTTACAAGTTTAAGTGTCCAGGAAGCCATTAAGCCTTATATAAATAATCATTAATTACCTCACAAATTATTTTATGATGATTTTATTATCTAATTTCATCATTTACACCCATATTAGTGTATTGGTAAAAAATAGCTTCACACGTGTAATAAATCTTGATGGCTCAGCAATCTATGTGGAACAATGAAGACATGACAGTTGGACGGGACTCTATGAAGAGGTATGAGGCAAAGAGGCACGGCAAATCACACCCACGAGTTAATTAGCTACGGAAGTCTCAACCTAATTGAGAAGATGAAGAGTCAAAATTTATCTGGGCGGAACAAAGGGCAGATTCAGAGATCTTCAATTAGTGATCCACACGTTACACAACATTCACGCAACAGTTACAGTTACTCATTGTAACATTACATTAATGTCATAATTAGCCATTAATGCTCAATCACTGAAAAGGGCAGACGTTATATTAGGAAATTCCCTATATAAGGGAGTAAAATATAACCTGTAAAGGAATATCCGAACTACTATTGCAATAAACTTTACTTTTCGTGCATCTCATTGATTGTTCTTTATTTTAATTACTTACAATAATTAATCTTGCCTTGGTTATCAGAAAACCGTGTTCATCCTAAACATTGCTTTGGTCAAAGGATCTAATTCTTTGGTTAAAAAAATTGGTTCCGTTACCGGGAATCTGATAATCTTTGTTTGCTCTCAAGCGATATCCTTTGAACTATGTCGAACTCCAACGACAACAACCAACAGAGGAATGAAACCCCAGTTCCATCACCTTTAGGAACCCCACGTGGTTCAAGGGAACAATCCCCAGAAAGATCCAATAACAACAACGATGATAATGATCAAATGGTATAACAAGATCGGGTAAAGTAAATGATTGTAGAGTATGTGGGCCAAGCTTTGCAAGAATTTGCAAGGGGATTACCAGCGGCATCACCTGCATCACTGACACCACCTCCCAATAACACTATCACCATGGAAAATCCTCAGCCTGGGTTGGTAAACTCAGCAAGGGATGGCACTCTTAACGAATCTCTCGAAGCGAGACTAGGTATGATTGATAACTCTGAATTACAGAATTTACTACTAACCTTGCAGAAACAGGTGAAGAAACAAAACGATCGAATCGAACAAATTCCTGGAGTACCACCTGTTATCAAAGTCATTGATGTTGATAGATATTCTCAACAACCTTGGAAATCAAGCGCAACACCCTTGCCTATACCCAAGAAGTTTAAAATGCCTGACGTTCCTAAGTATGACGGGACAACCGACCCATGCGACCATGTGACTACTTTTACCACCAGAGTGAAGGGCAACGACTTAACAAAACAAGAAATTGAGTCGGTCCTAGTTAAAAAATTTGGAGAAACACTTTCCAAAGGGGAGATAACCTGGTATTCTCTTATCCCTGAAACCTCTATTGATTCTTTTGTTGAGCTTTCAGATTATTTCATAAAGGCACACTCCGGTGCACAAAAAGTTGAGAAAAGGATGGAGGACATCTTTAAAATAAGACAAGGAGACATGGAACTACTTCGTGAATTTGTAGACAGGTTTCAAAGAGGAAGAATGCAACTACCAAGGGTGCCTGATAATTGGGTAGCCATGGCATTTGCAATTAATATAAATGACAAAAGCTCAGAAGCCACGAGGAGACTCAAGGAAAGCTTGAGAGAATTCCCAGCTACAACGTGGAACGATGTTTATAACAAGTACAGTACTAAACTTCGAAGATAAGAAGATACCATTGCTCGTTCGAAAGATGAATATTATACCAAATCCAAACGTTCAGAATCAGACAGGAGATCGGGTAAAAACAGGTACGGTCCTTACTTGGGACCATCGGTACGTGAAACTCGTCCCAAGTTCGAAAACACCAGGTCAGATTATAGGCCACCAAGCAGAGATGCAGGCTCATCCTCATCTAGATCCAGAATGGATCGAGATGAACGACCTAGAGGTAATGCACGAATTGGGGATCACACTTTCAATGTAAGTACCTCCGAACTAATTTCATTAGTAAGGAATATAGGTGATAAGGTTCGATGGCCCAAAGAGATGAGGTCGAACCCGAATAAGAGGAACCCGGATCTCTGGTGTGAATTCCATAATGATCATGGACACAGAACAGCAGATTACAGATTTTTGCAAGGTGAGGCAGAACAAATTATTGAAACAGGGCTATTTAACAGAATTGTTTAGTGAAAAAGGTAAACAGGCATACATGAAGAACAAGCAGGAGCCCCCAAAACCTCCATCTCCAAAACGAACCGTCAACGTGATACACAGAGGTGAAGAAGTAAATGGAGTGGTCTGCAAAGCGGCCACGAAGTTCACAATTACACACGGAAAGCGGGTTCGTGAAAATTTGGAAGTAGACGATATAACCTTCGATGATGCAGATACCGGCAGATTAATGCTTCCTCACAACGATGCTCTGGTAATATCCATACTTATTCATGACACTAACGTAAAAAGAGTGTTGATTGATCCAGATAATTCAGTCAATATTATTTTTCTAAGAGTCGTGAAAGAAATGCTATTGGGGAATCAAGTAATCCCGAAGGCACGAGCCATATCGGGGTTTGATAACTCAACGGTTATAACCAAAGGGGAAATTGAACTTAGAACTTATGCTGAGGGCATAATAAAAATTATTAGGTTCCAAGTCATCGATACTGACATGGCTTATAACGTAATCATGGGAAGACCATGGATACACGACATGAAAGCAATACCCTCACCTTGCATCAGGTGATTAAACTCCCCTCTGAATGGAGGATTCGGCAAATTATAGGCGATCAGCAAACCGCGAGAAATATAAATTCCGTGGTACACTACAACAAAAAAGTAGAGGTGGAAGAATCAAAAGATAAGGGAATATCCCAAGCAGGTAACACCGCTGATGCATGGATAGAATTCATAGTTTTAAACATTATGTACCTTACATTTTATATGCTTTTGTGATAAAAATACACGTTATATGTGCATAATGGAGTCTATTTCATGTGTAGGTGAATTGGAGACGGAAGCCGAGCTAAATGGGTGCATAAACGTCAAAAATACGCTCAAGAGTAGAAAAGGAGTGACACGGGCAATACCCGGGCGTTTGGCCCCTAAAGCCAGGCATGCCCAGGCGTTAAGGGGGCGTTTGGCCCTTAAGGCAAGGGTGACCTTGGCGTTAGCCAGGCGTTAGGCCCCTAACGCCAGGCCTGCCCAGGCGTTAAGGGGGCGTTTGAGGCTTAACGCCTGGGTGCCTGGTCCAGTCAACTCCGAGTTTTAAAGGTTTTTAAGTGTTTCCCGGTTGGAATAGAATCTCCTACACATTTAGGGTTTATCCCAAACATATAAATAGACCCAAAAACACAACTTTGAAGGAAGGATGCCATTTTTGGAGAGAATATACACACAAGATCATTGAAGAAGCAAAGGATTATCAGTTTTCTTCATCTTAATCTAGTATTTTCCATTGATGCAAAGACTTATGCAATTGTTTAATTCTAGTATGAGTGGCTAAACACCCATTGTTCTGGGGTTGTGATTTAGCCATGAATATTGTTATTCGATATTAACTTAACCTTGATTATAATTCGCTCAATATATGGTTGTTTCTTCAATTCTGCGTTTAATTGCTTAATTGTTTGGCCAGCAATTAGGTTCTATATACTATCTATGTTATGCTTGGGAAAGCCGTATATAGATTAGAGAAGAATTGAAGAGAGCGCGATCTTAACCCTTCAGGGGAGCGGATTTGTGGTTAGGATAGGAATATACCTAGTCACCGTGCTTAATTAAACATCGAAATCTTAGTGCGTTCTAATAGATTAATTTCATAGGAATATAGGTGTTAATCTCTTGAGAATAGGCGAGTAGTACTTCGGGAGAAGGCTACGAGAGCAACTATCGATTAATTAGCAACCATGAGTGAATTATATGAAAGGGAGAGTTAATTAGAATGCAATATGAATGGTGAATTGATCACAACCCTGGAATATTTGTCTCTATTGAATACACAACAATATTCTCGTTTATTGATAATTAGTTCATATAATCATAGAATAAATTAGTTATATTCTTGGATTTTGTTTTGGCTCGATTAAATAGCAATTAGAGTGATTCAATAGGTAGTTTACGCAAGTAGCTGTGGGTTCGACATTCGATTTAACATTATATTACTTGCTACGACCACGTATACTTGCGTGTGCGGTTTGGGAGCAACAAGTTTTTGGCGCCGTTGCCGGGGACTTGAATATAGACTACTTTTTAGTTACTTGCTTTAATTGACAGCAGCAATTTTGAACTTCTTGGAGATTAGTGATACTTATATCACTAACGGGGTCACGCCAGATTATGTGAGGCTCACGCTTTTCCCATTCTCTATATTGGGAGAAGCAAAGCGATGGATGAAGGCAAAACCAGCTAATTCCATCACAAAATGGAACGATCTGGCGAGAAAATTTATGGCAAGGTTTTTCCCTTCAGAAAAGACCGCAAATATCAGGAGTGAGATAGTATCCTTTAGGCAGAAAACAGGTGAATCGTTATATTCAGCATGGGAAAGGTTCAAGGGGCTACTCAGAGACTGTCCTCATCACAATCAGACAAACGAGGTGTTAGTACACACTTTCATTGAGGGGTTCCATCCGCAAACAAAAATTGTGGTAGATGCAGCAGCTGGAGGTCAGGTGTTGGAGAAGAATTATGATGAAATATTTGCATTACTGAATAAATTCTCCAAAAGCAATCCAGACTGGCAAGGTGAGATGGGGAGAAATATGGTTCAGAAATCACCAGAGGTTTTTGAACTAGATGTGGTTTCAGCATTGTCAGCCCAAATTTTCACATTGACTAACCAAGTCAATCAGATGAACCTGATCATTAACAAGCAACAATCTCAACCAGCAACAGACCCAACCAGTGCAACAGATTCAGGTATTTTGTGAAGTCTGTGGAGAGGGTCATTCAAGTGAGTTATGCCCATATCCAGAGTCTGTCTGCTTTGTGGGTAACACTAATATGGGACAAGCAAATCAATATGGAAACACCTATAACCCCAACTGGAGAAACCACCCAAACTTCTCTTGGGGTGGAAACCAGAGCACTCAGCATAATTACAGGCATCCAACTTGCTTTCAAGCAGAAAACAATGGCTGATCACCAAGCCCAGACTGTAGCCATGAGAAACTTAGAACGTCAAGTGGGGCAACTCGCTAGTTCTCAAAATACCCGACTAACGGGGGCTCTACCAAGTGACACTGAACCAACTTCAGACAACCCGAAAGAATCAGATAAGTCAGCAACGGAGGCGAGTGCTGAGAAACCTCCACCAATTGTTGCAAGGACACCCCCTCCATTCCCTCAAAGGTTGAAAAAGGTGAAAGATAATGCAGCATACAAAAAGTTCCTTGATCTCTTGAAGCAGGTACAAATCAATATTCCACTGGTAGACATTCTGCAGGAGGTACCCAAATATGCTAAGTATATCAAGGACATTGTGGCATATAAACGAAGGCTGACTGAGTTCGAAACAGTGGCACTCACTGAGGAAGTTAGCTCAAGAATTCAAAGCAAGCTACCTCAGAAATTAAAAGATCCGGGTAGCTTTACTATCCAAATATTAATTGGTAAGCATGCAGTCGGGCAAGCTGTGTGCGATCTTGGGGAAAGTATTAATTTGATGCCATTATCTGTGTTCAAGCAGTTGGGATTGGGTGAACCAC
>MDKI01022472.1:0-20928 GCA_005239505.1 Nicotiana paniculata | reverse complement strand
AATCCTATATTACTTGTCGACCACGTACACTTGCGTGTGCATTGGGAAATCAACCAACACCTTTCCATATGTGATTGGATTTCTACGTAGAGCTTTAGTACAACCTTTAATTGGTTTTGAAATTTTTCAGCTCTTTATGCTCACAGGTCGCACCAGCTATTTGCCAGTATGAACTGTGTGTCAAAGACATCGGTCTAGCCCACTATGAGCGAAGTGGGAGATGTTGCATTATAGGTCATGGGTCGCTCCATGTGAGCTGACCCGACCCGATTAGGAGAGATAAGGGAGAGAGGTTGAGGGAAGTTGCCACTATATTTTAGTCTTTTTGTTTACAAATTGTAAGTAGTGTTTTATTTCACCAACTATACTTAGTTACTGTCTGGGCTGAAAATTCGGGGATACGACACGTAGCACCGATGATATCATGGTTAGTAGCCTTGGCCTGAGGCTCCAAGATTGTGGCAACCAGTGTCGAGGAAACAGTGATGTCTCAATGAAGCTTCTCAATGAAGCTAAGGCAGATCCATTACAACAGAAAACAACTCTCTCTCCCTTTCCCTCCATAGCAACACTAACCAATACAAAAGTTGAATATTCTATCTCGTTGCTATCTTTGGCGATTATCTGTTTTCCATATTTTATCTCAAACTTCCGTATGGTTTCACAGATATAACCAGCTAACAAACCAAGAGTTTTCGATTCACTTGCCTTTAACCCCCTTTTTTATCAAAGCTACTGTTGAAGCGAATAAGCGAAAAATAACAAACTACACAACTATTATTTGTGATTTAAATGTCCAGACTTACCTTTCATAACGATTTAGTTATCTTTCAATTTGGCTGCATAGTTGATCTTCGGTAACCATAACCATAACAAGATAGACAACATGGATTATAGGAATCATGGAAGATTTACACTGTGCTGAAAACAATTATTGGTCATTGTCTGACGAGATGGGATACACTTTAAAAAAATTTGCCAGTTTACTAGTGTGAAATAGCCCCTTGATTTATATTGTTACTTTCTCTTTAGTCAACTAACTTATGTGTTTCTTGACTTTGTTGCTTAAAATACATAATTTCCTTGCTTCATTATATATAATTGTGTTTGACAGGATACATACTTAAAAAACTAAAAGAACTTTTAACACATGCCAAAAATACACTTAAAACTTGTGATCTTAAACATATTATGACATTTTCATGGTTAGAGCACGTCTTTAAGAGTAAATAAAGAAGTTTAAATTAAAATTTTTAAATATAAAAATATGTCATTTGTTTTTGGAACATACTATCATATAAAATTGGAGTAAACTTTCATGCAATTTAAGTCATACAGTTTGCTACTTCGCTTTCTTAAAGACCCCTGTAATCTCTGACAAGCTTGTATAGTTGCACAAAATACCTTTAGACTTGCATAAGAAAGTATCTTAAGAAATGAAAGCATGAAAATGAGACAGTTTCTTCAATATTACAGCTGCTCCGGCATTTGGCCAGAGTAAATTATGTGGTCAATAAAGGACGGTACAAGTTCCTAACGGCATAACCAGCTGAGGCAAGCAAATTTTTAGACCTCCTAGTTGACGACTGTTTGATATTTTCTAGCCATGAAACAAACTCCAACATCCCTGCAAGGTGAGACATTAGGTGTATGTTCATATGTGGAGCGCGAATCTGGATTGGTTAGCTGGTAAGTTTTAAGATATGGGATGATTAAACTAAAAAAGAAAAGGTTTCATGTGTGAATACATAATAGACATATTCTTACCAAAGAGGAGTCTTAGTTGGATGTAGCGGAGGCCTGTCTTGAATCTAGAGAGCATGACTTCTATGGCGGAATCTGAATGTTTTTATGCAATTTAAACCGAAATCCAAACAAAAGACAGGAAGAGAGAACATCACAGGTCAATAATTAGTGTAATCCCACAAGTGGGGTCTGGGGAAGGCAGTGTGTATGGAAGCCTTACCCCTACCTTGTGAGGGTAGAGAGATTGTTTCCGATAGACCCTCGGCTTAAGAAACACAAACAAGAAGCAATAATTAGTTAATAACCTCCTTAAGAAAACCATTGAAAATCCCTTCAGTAGGATGCAAGTTGAGAAATCATAGATTTCACTTTCTTCTTTAATTCCAAATATTTTAAGCGACAAATTAAATAACTCAACATAACGTTATTCTAATTAATAGTTTGGAAATCAAAAAATTATTTTTGGAAGAAAGAAGACCCTTAATTTGACATGGCTTGCTAAAAACTTGTCAAGACCTAAAGTATACTACAAGAAAGATGAAGCTTACCAGATGTAGAGTCAACCTTCAAAGAAAGACCATATAGTGCATATTCAGCATATGCTAGTAATCGGACTCGCGAGGGAGCACCCAACTTGCTGATCAGAGATCTTAGGAACCCACTGAAATTAAGAGATTTTAGCATTACAAATCAAATATCATTGTTCAAAAGAGGAAAGGAGAAAGAAGGGAAACACATAACCATCCTTACTCGGTACGCAATACTGTGAGAAAATCAGCAGGCAGAGATTCCATGAAGGAAGATATGTCCTCCATTTTAAGAGACTTCAATTCCTGCTTCAGGTTCTTCTTTTCTTCAGCAGACATTCCTCTTCCAAGTGCCGATTTACTGTTAGCACAAAAGTTGCCAGCAAGAGTTACATCAAGTTTACTTTGAATTACAATTATCTTGAACGTGCAGGAGTATTACAATACCACCACCCCACCACCCTCCCTCTATTTTCCCTCCTAATAAAATAACAAAATAGCCCTCAGCCACCTCTTTTAACTTCCTTCTTGCTATCTCTCCCTTCTCTTCCCAATCATGTATGTTGCGCAAGTACTCTAAGGAAAAGCAAGGTCAGGCTCTAGTAACTGACATTCTCAGGCGTCTGAGAGAATGAGACCTTAAAGGTCTAGGGTTTGTAGATAAGCGGGTTGGAACTGGTATGTAGAACAATTGTGGCCATGACATGACCCACTCAATGTTCAACCGGAGAAAATAGGTTGGGTCATTAGAGTTGAGTAACACACCGTAACTCAACCTCCCCAACTAAGCAATGATCAATAAAGCTGTGGGATGTGAAAAATTAGCAATAAATTTCTTTATGAGTGTATCCATTGTAAACCTAATATTAAATAAATAAAAGTGTCTTGTCTAACAACTTGAACTGTAAATTAGACTTGCACATAATTCAACATGACATCAAGCTATCCTTTGGAAAATCTGTTTTCACACTTGTAAATCAACATTAAAGTTTTGTGTGAACTCTAAAATGTGGTTATACGTGCAAGAGGATGTTGAGTTAAATAAATGGCTCATATCAATTGTACCAGGTAATCCAAAAAGGTTAATAAAGGAATTGGCTCACTCTACTCATAGTCTTACAAGTTTATGTTAGAGGCTGAACTACTTTCACATGGTATCAAATCATGCAGTCTCATTCTTGGAAGAAATTTGGCTTGCACGTGAGGAGGCATCTTGTAGACCTATGAAAAATTGTATACCATCTCTACAATTTATGCTTTACACAAACTTATCGACCCACTGTACCTTCAAAATTTAATCAAAAATTACACTTAAATTCAACTAAGAATGCATATATAAATTATGTAAATGGATTGACACCGTAATACTAACATCTCAAACTGGTCAATATCCGGTATCCACACCGTTAGTTGAAGAACACTATTAAGTATGAATTTGATTTAAAATAAAATGAACCGTATTTAAATAATGAACAAGCCAAAGACCATTTCCTATAAATTGTGCGCTTGACTAACAGCAAAGATGGAGAACAGTGATTGTGAAGAACAGTCTAATCTAAACTTGGTCAATATGAAGTCCCCCGCTTCATCGGGTTTCAATCATTACAAACAAGGATTCCTTTAATGCACCACATCTAAACAATTTAATCAGAGGAATTGAGAAGCATCTATGGCAACACTTCCTAAATCTCTTTTTCTCTAGTTTACAATTCAAATCTATAGATCCAATATGACTCGAAAAAAATCTATGGACCCAATGTGCTCCGACCCGTTTGCGGACCCTGTACATAGCGGGAACATAGTGCACCGCGCTATCCGCTATAGCTCAGATATATGCATCAACTATTCTCTTTTCCTCTACAACCTCATTTTCTGCTCTTATTTTCATACAACGTTCTGAATATAAAGAACAATTTGAAAGTGACAGATTGAAGTTCTAACAAAAGAACAATTTGAAACTGATGAATCCAAATAAAATATGTTCTTAGAAGAATTTTAATGGCACGGAATTATTCCAATAAGTACCTAATAATTTAAAGCAATTTTCGATGGCTTTAATTACTCTCTTCAGGTGCTATTCGAAATCCTTTCCTAGATCAACTACTGAACGTTGCATTCCAAATCCATTTTACAATTAGTTACAATAGCTTTGAAACCCTTTGGTGCAATTAATTTGTTAAGTAAAGGAGTATACAAGTACCTGTCAATAGTTCTTCCTGTAAATATGACTGGAAAGTATCTTGAGTACTTTCCGACCCCCAAGTGTTCTCCTATATGCTGTATTTTGGTTGAGTCCATAACTACCAAAGCCTCCCAAAGCTGGCAATACTTCAATCTGAAATCCTCATCCAAGTGCTTACAAATCCCAAAATCTAACAGAACTGAAAATAAGCAGAATATCCAAGGGAATCTTTATTTGACAAAGGTGACCTTTTAAAGAGAATAGGTAGCTTAAAGAAAGGAATAGATGCATACCTAAAGAAAAGCCATTCTTTCCTTCAGGGGAGACTAATATATTACCAGGATGTAGATCTCCATGCAGAAAACCATGAATAAAAATCATTTCTGCAAACACTTCTGCCAAAACTTTTGCAACCTAATAACCCAAATGAGGAAAAAGGAAATAAGGAATCTCAGAAATGAAAAGCAGCTAAAGGCACTAACACTGTCCATAACTTTGAGAATGAGCTAAACCAGAATGATAAAGGCAAAACATTCTTCAGTTTGAAACAAAAATATGACTATCATCTTGCTAAATAAGACAAACCTTGACTGGGCTGATTCCTCTTTGCTTCAGAAAATCCAAGTCATCGACCTGAAAGCTAAGGAATTTCCTGTTAATAACACATATCAGCAAGGAGTCAAGAGCCGTACCTGACGTTCATTAAGTTGGATAGAATAGCATGAATGTGTCAAAAAATGGAGTTTACAAAACCAAAGAAGGGGAAACAATTTTCTCTAAAATTGATCAAGTTTGTCTTTCAAAAAGTTCCCGTGCCCTATCTCAATTACTTTGTTATGTTTAGCGAGAGTCAAATCGACCAATTATCTCAAGGACTTGTTATATTTATTGTTTCACAGCGCGAAATCTGAATGTATAATTTAAAAATTATATAAAATTATGATTAATCAAAATATTAGAATTTAAACACAAGACAAATGCCGACTCCTAATATAGTTGTTCTTCTTCTATTTAATTTTGACATGTCCCAAATACAAGAATGTGTCATTTGTGTCCACTATAGATGACAAGATGCGGGAAGCGAGACTCAGATGGTTTGGGCATGTGTGGAGGAGAAGCCCTGATGCCCCGGTAAGAAGGTGTGAGCGGTTGGCTTCGACGGGAACGAGAAGAAGTAGAGGCCGGCCTAAGAAGTATTGGGGAGAGGTAATCAGGCAGAACATGTGTGGCTTCAGATTTCCAAGGACATGGCCCTTGATAGGAAGGTGTGGAGATCGAGCATTAGGGTTGTATGTTAGGAGGTAGTTGAGCATTTTTCTACTTCGTTCCGCGTATGAGGTTAGACTGATAGGTTTGTCTTAGATTTCTAGTGGTTATGTTGTTTTCTCACTATTCTCCTGTTTTTCGTTACTGGTTATTGTATTGCGTTTCAACTATTTTTTGGTTTCTTATAATGCTTTATTATTTCTATGGAATCTATTGATGGTACTGATATATTGTCTCTTTCGTCTTTTTCGTTTTCTTGAGCCGAGGGTCTATCGGAAACAGCCTCTCTACTCCATGGGAGTAGGGGTAAGGTCTGCGTACACACTACCCTCCCCAGACCCCTTAATTCTAGGATTTTACTGGGTTGTTGTTGTTGTGGTTGTCATTTGTGTCCAATTGGGCAATTACCATTTCATAGTTTATGATCACGATAAATCCTTTTAAGAGAATGGGTAATTGAAAAGTATGATTTACCGCTTCATGTTTACTAAGTTCATTCAAGGCAAGTAATTAGCATTTTCTTATTAGTATATACATAGAACTATTACCTAATAAAAGTAAATAATAATAAATAAATAAATAAATAAATAATGTACATTTAAGTCCTAAAGTCATGAATATACTAAAAAAATCATCAACGTCGAGCATAATGGATCTATCAAGAAATTGCAAGCACATGAAATTCCCTAATTTAGAAATGAGTGAATTATCTCGTTCCCCCCTACATTTTGTCCTTTTATCTATTATTTCCACAGTGGACTCTATTAATCCCTCATGGAAAGTACGAGACATGGCATTTTGTTGTTCCTGAATGAGAGCAATTGAGAGAGTGAAGTTATTTTATGTAAAAATAAACATCCATATGTCAAGTTGTTTATATTTATGCCACATTCACATAACATTATCTAATTCTTTCTCCCTACTAACTTTCATCTTAATTCATGGCAAAGGAGGATATTTGTTCCTGGCATTATATGGTTCTTTATCGACACCAAGTCTTGTATTACACTCCGAGCAAATAAAAAAGGGCAGGAGCTAAGCTCCTGCTATAACGCGGGATCCGGGGAAGACCGGACAACAGTGGTCTATTGTACGCAGCCTTACCTTGTCGTTCTGCAAGAGTCCGTTTCCACGGCTCGAACCAGTGACCTCCAGATCACATGGCAGCAACTTTACCAGATACGCCAAGACTCCCCTTCATCTCCGAGCAAATAGTGATCACTATTTTAGAGTGATGCCGATGAAAGTAAAGAACAGGTTCCAAGCCAAAATGCATTTAATTCTTGACAAGCCACAAGAGGAATCTATAAACTATGTTTCTTGGACTCTTCATTAATTCCGCCGGATGCGTGTTGATTCTCCAAAACTAGTGCATTGTTGGAGGACCACATACGAGTACAACAGCATTTTAGGACCAAACAACATAGGCTATAAATCCTTCAAGCATTTCATGGACTAAAAAAAAGGTCTTTTTCAATATAATCCAGATCTTCTTATCATTTCCATTCCATTTTTCAGGTCATATTTTGCCCTTGCCTTCCGGGAAATTTGGTGTATGGTTGTGAATACTGAAAATGTTTCCATATCTTTATGTATGACATATGGCTATGCTAAAACAAAAAGGCCACATCAGATATACACAAGAATTTCCTCCCTGTTAGGTCTAAAATAACAGCACCTATTTCATCTATTGTTATACTCGAACCAAGATGCGAGGGGAAAACTATTGTTTAACATGCTTACAGAAATTTTTGCTTAACCAAGTAAATCAAAGAGCCTATAACCATTCATCCTGTCTATATAGCTAAACAGACATTTGAATTTATCCAAGATGCTAAGTTGACTCAAAAAAAAAAAAAAAAAAACAATTCCACCTGAAGCAGGTTGAAAGCTATACCTTGTGACCTCTGCAAAATTGCATCGTCAGAACCTGCTTTGTCGTTAAATCCTTCATATATATGAGATAATCACTTTAAGTTAAACAGCATCAAGAAATCTTCACTGCTAAATACTGCAAGCAAATAAAATGCAACCGTTGTAACTTTGACATAGAGTACAGAAATGCCATACCCAAAAGACATGGGGAACCTTAACCATGCAGTTGTTGTTAAAGTTTTTGCCAGTTTTCTCCAAGTTTTTAGCCTCTGCAATAAAATCTGTAGAGCAACCAAATCATGCGTAGCAAAGCCAATTTACTCAAATGCATGGATAAAAAAAGCTATAAAAGCCTTGTATCTCCAAATGTTACAGAATGAATGTAAATAGCCTTTGGTGTCGCGTACATAGCCAAGCAAATATATAGGGATACATAGAATTTCTTGTGATTCTTTCCTTAATTAGAGTTCATGTATATGTATATAAACCTCTCACATATTGGATAATACAGAAGTTATTCTGCCATTCCTGATCTATTACATGGTATCAAAGCCGCTAGGGCTCAGATCCCTGATCAAACAGAACCTTTCTTCGTTTTAGGAAAATTTATTCACTGTTTGTTTGGATCACCTCTGAGTGACCAATTTGTTTTTACCACTACCCTAGTAGGACACAAGAGGATTCCTGCTGGAAGAACCATCTCCAATGACTGGTTGGGAAGCAGGTGAGCCTCACGCGCAAGGGAGACTTTTGCGGGAGAAAAAACAGCAGTGGCGCGTGGAGGCGCGTGAGATGGCGGATTTTAGCCCACTCTACCTCTCCGACATTGCATTGTCATTTCCAGCAAAATTCTTAGGTGCTTTTGATCAAAGGACCACTGGTTGCTTCGAAATATCAGGGTCACATCTGTTTTACCATTTTTGCTCTCTTCTTCATGGATCTATTACTCCAGTAGTTTGTTGGGGCTGCTCCTGGTCCATCTTTGGCTGATGAGTTTGTCAAATTCTCTATATTAAGCATCAGTAAAGGAATTTAATGTTGCTCGAACTCGGGTGCGAGGTTCCGATATAGGTGCGGATATATAGGTGGGATTCGACACTGATTGAAATTTAAGATCCGGGGGCATAGAGACAGGAGCTCGACTAAAAAATAATTTAAAATTTTAAAAGTAGAAATATAATGTTGTCCAAATTATGAGAGATATTTTGTGCAGAACTTACAAGTAGGTTGTAGAGGGCAGCCAATAATCAAATCTTTCATTCTCAAAATTTCTCAAACTATAGACATAGCAAGTAGCAGTTAGAGTTCTAGACATTCTCCAAGATGGGCAATATTTCTTTCATTCTTCTACAATTTACATAATAAAGTAGCAAATTAAATATTTAAAGGACATTAAAGTAGAACAAATTTTAAAATAATTAGACATAAAGTGAAAGAAAACTAGCCTTTTATCCAAGAACATGAATGACATAACTCTTGAAATAAGGAATGTAACTTGTAAAGTAAATGTGAAAAATAAAAGATAACTTAACAAAGTGAAATTAGAAATCTTAAAATTTAAGACATAAACATCGACTAACTTATCTCATAACTTAGTTATTCAAAATTAGTCAATCACAAGACTACCAAACTGGCAAAACACAAATTAGAAATTCAGTCACATATTAGCTATTCATATTTAGTCATCACATGACAACCAAAAATGCAATGCACAAAAGAGAACTTCACCAAGAACTATGAACATGTGAACTTAACTAAAAAAACTGGAAAGGTATAGACTAGGGTGTCAATGATTCGGTTCGGCTGGTTACTTTATAAAATTTGTATCATACCAATTTTTCGGTTATTCTATTATGTATAACCAAAATTACACTTTTCGAAACCGTCCCAATCATGTCAGTTTCTCTTTGGTATCGATATGGTTCGGTAAATTTTCGATAAATTTTTTTAATGTCATGTAAAAATCACTAGTAGAAGTAGAATGCAATAACATACGTACTTTTATAGGACTTAACAAAACTCTCTAGACATTTTTACAGTTTAAAAGGTGATGAATTAAGAAAATATAAAAGATGGCTAGAGTATAGAACCATCAACTATTCTGCATCAGCGTAAAAGAAACTAAGCAAATACAAAAACAATATAAATCACACTAGTGGAAAAATAATAACTAAGTTGGGATTTAAGAATAAAGTCTATAGAAGATTAAATATTCAAAAAGCATACGAAAGGAAACATATTCAATACATTGTAGTTTGCTACTCATAATCGCTACAATATCTTGTGTCTTGCTAGTGAACATGCTGAAAATAATTTAGTTTCAATAGAAGTAGCATAATAGGTTTGGGAATTAGGATTTTGAATTTAATTACTTGTTGGCTTGTAACTGTTTCATAATTCCAAGGCCCAAGAAAAATTTTAATGCTTTATTATTTTTAAACTTAATTTATAAATATATTGTTCACATTGTAAATTTATTCGGTACAGTTCGGTATGTTTTCGGTTTATTTTCATTAAATAAAAAACCTACCCTAATTATTAGCACGGCCATTGATTTATATAAAAACCTACGATTTTGTTAAAAAAAACCTAAAATCTATTGTTCGATCGGTTTTTAAATATCCATTGACACCCCTAGGTATGGTCAAATTAGCTACTCATAGCTTTCTTACTCAATACCTTCAACTCCTTCCAAATCTTCAAATTCTTCTCCAAAGACCACTACTTCTAATTAAGGTTCATCTATTGATAGCTCAATGAAATCATTAATCGTCTCGTCAATATCAAACTAAAGCAACATTAAATTGAAAATGACTAGAAATATTAAAAGTTTTGAAAAGGGAAAAGAATTATCATGCAAAATAAGTTACTGAAAAAAATATCAAATAAAAAAATGTTGAGATATCTAAATCCCAATACTTGTTTATTCCAAATTAAATATTTTTCCTTCTCGCGAGAGAGCAGGTGTAGATTATAATGTACAAACACTAAATTTTTGGCTTTTGAAGTTGCTAATTTATGAATTAACGAGTATGTACTCTAATTCCTTTCACAAAAAAGAGGAAGAAAACAATTGTGAAAGGAACTTGTAAGCCAAGTTTTGCAAGAGTGGAGCTGAGACACCTTTGAACTACCCACGAAGAAAGAGACTCCTCATGCATCACAACCTCAATCATACTTGCTCACTTAAATAACCACTCCCACTGCAAAATACTTCATATTCCAAAGAAACGTGCTTCATTTCATTTGAACTTTTAAAGTATCTTTGGAAGTATTTGACCTTATCAATGAAATCTATCTATATTCATTAGGAGCAAGCCTTCCAATTCCATTTTCACCTTGAAGCCATGATTCATGACAATATTTTGGAATCAATTAGTGTGCAAAGAATGCAAAGGGGTGTTACTTTTGTTCCACCTAGCCACAAAGAATTTCTTCAATTGTATCAAAAATAATCCATTGATCGATGAAACGAACCTTCGCATCGTGCTCAAAGATAATGTTCTTCACTTTCTTAATCATTGCGTCTCACATGTCATAAATAAGATGCGTTTTGGACAATCAAAATTAGTACTACTTCTAAGCATAGATACAATAAGTTCCATAGACTTCAAAAAGTAGTCAATGTTACCCTATCATTTATCATTCCTTATAAGAGATGGATGATGAATGAAAGATAAAGGAATTGAAGCTAAAGCACGAGAAATAGAATCTCTTATAATGAATGATGAATGATGGGATAGTATTCATTACTTTTTGAAATTTACATAACTTATTGTATCTATGCTTAGAAGTGTCAATCTTGATTGTCTAATGTTGCATTTTATTTATGACATGTATGATACAATGATTGAGGAAGTGAAGAAAATTATCTTTAAGAACGAGGAGAAGAATCTTATTACCGATCAATCGGATTTTTTTGATTCAATTCAAGAAATTTTTGGCCATGTGGATCAAAAGTAACACCACTTTGCATTGTATGGCACACTCATTAGTTCCAAAATACTATCATGAATCAAGGCTTCAATGTGAAAATGGAATTCAAAGGCTTACTCCTAGTGAAAATAGAGAGATTTCATTGAGAAGGTCAAATACATCCAAAGATAGTTCAAAAGTTCAAATGAAATGAGGCAAGGTTCTTTAGAGTATAGAATTTTTGTAGTGCGAGTGGTTATTTTAGTGAGCCTCTTTTGATAGAGGCTATGATATATGAGAAGCCTCTTTCTCAGTGGGAAAATCAAGATATCTCGACCCTACTCTGCAAAAATTGTCTTACAAGTTACTTTCCCGACAAGCTTCTTCATCTTGTTGTGAAAGGAATTAAAGTACTTATTCTTTGATTCGAAAAATTAGCAACTTCAAGAGCCAAAGATTTAGTATTTGTATATTATAATCTACGCTTGCTCTCGCGCAAGAAAAAATATATAAGTGGACCAAGAAAGTATTGGGATCTGCATACGTCTACATTTTCTTTATTGATATTTTCATCAATAATTTTTATTGCGAGACTGTGTGCCAATACTACTGTTATGAACACTCTCGACTACCTACCCTACTACCCTAATCCTCGACCTCCATGCCTTCTTATCAAGGGTCATGTCCTCGGTCAGCTAAAGTAGCACCATGTCTTGCCTAATCACCTCTCCCCACCTCTTCTTTGGCCTACCCTACCTCTCTGTAGGCCCTCCAATGTCAACCTCTCACACCTCCTCATCGGGGCGTACGTGCTCCTCCTCCTCACATGACCAAACTACCTAAGTCGCACTTCCCGCATCTCGTCCTCAATAGGAGCCACACCCACCTTGCCACGAATAACCTCATTCCTAATCCTATCTAACCTGGTGTGCCTGCATATCCATCTCAACATCCTGATCTCTGCTACCTTCATCTTCTGGACAAGAGCGATCTTGATTGGCCAACACTCAGCCCCATACAACATCGTCGATCTAACCACCACTCGGTCAAAATTACCTTTAAGTTTCAGTAGCACCTTCTTGTTGCACAAAACACCGGAAGTGAGTCTTTATTTCATCCATCCCACCCCAATACGATATGTGACCTCTTCATCAATCTCCTCATCCTCTAAATAATAGAGCCAAGGTACTTAAGACTTCCTCTCTTATGACCTGCGAGTCCAACCTCACCTCACCTCCCCTTCCTTGAGTCTCACTACTGAACTTACACTCCAAGTATTGTATCTTTGTCATGCTCAACTTGAAACCTTTAGACTCCAAGGTTTTCCTCCATACCTCTAACTGCGTGTTCACACTGCCTCGCGTCTCGTCAATCAATACAATATCATCTGCAAATAGCATGCACCACGGCACCTCCCCTTGGATGTGGCGCGTCAGTACGTCCATCGCCCAGTACGTCCATCGCCAGGACAAACAAAAACGGGCTGAGTGCCGACCCCTGATGCAACCCCATCATAACCGGAAAATAGTCTGAGTCCCCACCCACCGTCCTCACTCGGGTCTTTGCTCCAACATACATGTCCTTAATCACCCTAACATAGGCAATAGGTACACCATATGTAAGTCATTCTTCCTCTCCCTATACTGCTCCATCAATCTCCTAACAAGGTGGATGGCTTCTGTAGTCTAACGCCCCGGCATAAACCTGAACTGGTTCTCGGAGATAGACACATCCTCACCCTTAGCCCTAACCCTGTCTCCCAAACTTTCATAGTATGGTTGATGTATGGTTATAATTCCATATTTTAGTATATTATTTGCCTTGCATTTTATATGTTTTAATGATAAACTACACTTTATTTGCGCGTAACGAAGTCCATTTTATGTGTAGGTAAATTGGAGATGAAAGTAGAGCAAAAGGAATAATTAAAGTCTAAAGCATACTCGAAAACAGTTGGAGAAGAAAGAAAGAAGTGAGCAGCCTACAAATGAGAAAGCTGGCGAAGCCAGGCGTTAGAGCTGGATGGGCGAGCATTTTAGCTCGCGTGGGAGCAGGCGAGGGGAGGCGAGGCAAAAGGTGAGGTCCACCTCGCGTTAAAGTTGGCGACGCCAAGTCTGGGGCGAGCTCCAGCTAGCGTGAAGCCTCGCGAGGCGAGGTGTGAGGCGCGTACACTCTGAACTTTGAAAGCTTATTTCGTCTCCTGGCCTATGCGTTTAGGTCTTTTCTTACACATATAAATAGACCTAAAACGCCACTTTTGAAGGACTTTTGCAACCGGAAGCAAGAATAGCTCGTTGAAAAACCATTGGGAGTTAGACTCATCGATTTCTACATCCCTTTATCCTTACTTTGTAATTTAACTATGCAAATTATTTGGGATATCGTTACTATGAGTATGAGTAGCTAAACTCATAATCTAGGGCTTTGATGGAACCTATTGAAGGATGATTTTCTTGTTACGTTAATATAGATTTGTCGTAGTATTTTCTCTATTTGTTCAACTACGTTATTATTGTGGTTGGTTCAAGAGCTCTCAATCAATTGTGCCTATTTAGTGTGTATTACTCAGGAGAGTGCATATTTAGGTAGTTGTTGAACATCAGAATCAATACGGAGGGTTTAAAGATGGGATTAGGGATAACGAAACCTTGGTGCGATCCGAAAGTCGTGCTTAATACCAGCTAGCGTAATTCGGGAGAATATGTCTAGTAAATTGTGGTAGTTACTCGGGAGATAATTACAACACGCAGAGCGCTCATGATCGGTAGAGAAGACTTAGGCAAAATTTATAGAAAACGTAGCGGAAAGGATTCCGACAATAGGGGAAATCATAACCTTAGATCATTCCAATTCTTGTCTACAACCCTTTCGTAGTTAGTTATTAATTATTGCATTTTCATTACGTGATATTTAGTTACTAAACATCCAATTTATTACTTAAATTGTGTGAATTTGTGCGAGTCTAGTAGTTGTGTTTAATAGGTTAATTCCCTGTGGGATTCGACTCCAGACTTGTAAACCAGATTATATTTGCAACGACCGCTTAGTCCTTTTTATAAGGTATAGTTGGGCGTGATCAAATTTTGGCGCCGTTACCGGGGACTTAATGGTGTTATTAATTGCAACCGAAAGAAGTGCTAGAATTCTTAGAGTAGTCAATTTTCTTCATTTTTCACCAAACACATTGAAATTCTAATGTTTGTAGTCTTGGATGTTACAAGTGCATGCCTAGGAACTCCTCAAGAACTGGTGAATTGTTCGAAGCATTATCAGATCCTGAGAAAGTTTTCAAGGAACTGAATCGTGCAAACAAGAAGGGCAAACAGCAACAAAACTCAACATAACAAATCGAACCAGACATGGATGACGGAATAGAAAATCTAATCAACATTAGAAACAATGCGAATGAACCAAACAATCAGGGTGCGGTGCCTCTTGTACCAGAAGCAACATTGTATGATTGGGCACAACCTACCACCGACAATCTGGCAATCGCAAGCGCAATCCCTCAAATACAAGCGGAATCATTTCAAATCACAAACAACATGCTACATTTGTTGCAGAACAAGGGATTGATCTCAGGGTCATACATTGAAGATCCTCAGCAGCATCTGAAGAATTTCCTATCAATATGTGTCACGCAAAGGCAACCTAATGTGACACCAGAAGCAATAAAGTTGTTATTGTTTCCATTCTCAGTGACAGGAGAAGCTCAGACTTGGCTTAATTCACTCCCGATAAACTCCATCACTACTTCGGGAGGAATAAGTCAAGCAATTTTTGAACAAGTTCTACCCACCCAATAAGACTGCCAAACAAATTGATGATATATTGAGCTTCAGGCAGAGACCAACAGAAACACTACAAGAAACGTGGGAGAGGTTCAAGAGTATGCAGGTTAAATGTCCACATCATGGCATTCCCAATCAGATGTTGTGGGAGAGGTTCTACATGGGACTGGCAGACGGCTTAAAGGCAAATGTTGATGCTTCAGCAGGTGGAGCATTTTTGAGCAAAACATTCAGGGAATACAAGATCCTACTTGATAAAATGGCCCAAAACTCAGGATGGATGACAAGAGACTCTACAATCACTCTTGTAGTTCATTCAGTGGCTTTGGACCCAAACAACTCCGTAGCTGAAAATATGGCCACTCTAAAGACGCAAATGAGTATCCTCACAAAAAAATCGATGAATCAGGCCAGAAGCAGCAGGTACACATAGTTGACGCAACTAATGGGGATTTATGTACGCCATGCATTAACCAACCATATGTATGCTCGTGGAGTGCGGAAGGTGACAACCAGCACTATCAGGATTAAATGAACTATGTTATGAGGGACAGAGGCAAGGTGGTCAGAATTGGGGGCAGCAGAATCAACAATATAGACCAGCACAACAGCAGGACAATAACAACAATAATCCTGGAGCTATGCGACCACAAGGTCAAGTTGTGCCCTACCAAAGGCTACAGAGTTACAACCAGCAAAATCAACAGTTAGCTTATCGACAGCCTCAACAACAACAGATAATGAGACAAGATGATGGATTTGTTGAACTTAAAGGAATGCTGCAACAACTGATTCAGTACAATGGAAAAATGTAAGAGAGAGTGGACTCACATGAATCAGCGATAAAGGGCATTAGATTCAATTAGGACAGATTTCGATGGCTCTAAATAATCGTCCCCAAGGGACGTTACCTGCAGACACACAAGTAAATCCAAAAGAACAGGCCCGAAACAGCTTATGGCAGTGAGTCTAAGAAATGGTAGAGACTTAGATCTGGAGCAAGAAATTGCTCGTGAAAGACGACCTACTGAAACACTTGTGCCAGTACCCATTGAAATAGATGATTCAACAGGGTTAACTGAGGTGACGGTACAACATGCACAAGAGAGCACAAGCAAAGAAAAAGAGGTTGAGAAAGAGAATGGGGTAGAACAAGAAACGCCACTAGAAGCAGTACCTGAGCAAGATAAAACTCAAATCACATGAAAGAACCGACCTCCAGCACCATTCCCACAGAGATTGGCCAATTATCAGAAGGACGAGCAGTATCAGAAATTCAAGGAGATGTTGAAACAAATCCAGGTCAACATTCCACTGATTGACACTTTGCGGGAGATGCCTAGGTATGTCAAAATGATGAAAGATTTAATGTCTCGCAAATTTGACTTCCAAGACATGTCCACTGTTACATTGACACAAACCTGTAGTGCAGTCGTGACGAGACCCATAGCTGAGAAGTTATCAGACCCGGGGAGTTTCACAATCCCATGCACGATAGGCAGTTATGCTTTGGCTAAAGCATTGTGTGATTTAGGGATAAGCATAAACTTGATGCTTTTGGCTATCTACAAAAGGTTAGGTATTGGAAGAGCAAGACCCACATCCATGTTACTACAACTAGCCGACCGGACAGTGAAGAGGCCATCAAGTATCCTTGATGATGTACTAGTACAGGTTGGGAAGTTTGTGTTCCCAGCAGATTTTGTCATTCTGGACTGCCGGGTTGACGAGGAGATTCCCAAAATTTTGGAAAGACCATTCTTGGCCACTGGGAGAGCTTTAATTGACTTGAAACTGGAGAACTCAAAATGAGACTAAATGATGAAGAGATAACATTCAATGTGCAGAAATCTATGCGGCGACCAAGTGAATTTGCTAATTGCTCTCTAATAGAAGTTGTGGATGTAATTTTGGAGGAGGAAGATGAGACTTCGAACGCTAAAGACCCTCTAGCAGCCTGTCTCATGAACTTAGATGGAGTAAATGGAGAGGACTTGGCGGAGTGTGTGCTGGCTCTTGAAGGCAAGGGTTTTGGAAAAGAGAGCTCGAATTTGAGCCTTTGCACTTACAAGAAAGAAAAACTCCTCCAGCTAAGCCATCGATAGAAGAGCCACCAAAGTTGGAACTGAAGCCCTACTACCTCATCTCAAGTATGCTTTCTTGGGACCTAACTCAACTTTAGTTGTTATTATATCATCTGGTTTGTTAGATGTGCAGAAAGAACAGCTTTTGTAGGTATTGATTGAGTGCAAAACTGCAATTGGTTGGACCATTGCAGACAATAATGGTATCAGCCCGGCCTTCTGTATGCATAAGATTCTACTGGAAGATGGCCACAAACCTTCCAGAGAACATCAAAGAGGGTTGAACCCCAACATGAAGGAAGTTGTGAAAAAGGAGGTGATAAAGTTGTTAGATGCGGGAATCATTTTCCCCATCTCCGACAGCAACTGGATCAACCCAGTCTAATGTGTGCCTAAGAAAGGTGGGATGACTGTAGTGCAAAACAAGAACAATGAGTTGATATCAACGAGAATAGTCACGAGATGGAAAATTTGTATGGACTACAGAAGATTGAGCAAGGCCACCCGAAAAAACCACTTTCTCTTGTCGTTCATTGATCAAATGCTAGATAGATTGGCTGAGAAGTCCCGTTTTTGCTTTCTGGATGGATACTCGGGGTATAATCAGATCTCCATCTGGAGCAGCCCAGTCCAATGTGTGCCTAAGAAAGGTGGGATGACTGTAGTGCAAAACGAGAACAATGAGTTGATATCAACGAGAACAGTCACGGGATGGAAAATTTGTATGGAGTATAGAAGATTGAGCAAGGCCACCCGAAAAGACCACTTTCTCTTGTCGTTCATTGATCAAATGCTAGATAGATTGGCTGGGAAGTCCCGCTTTTGCTTTCTGGATGGATACTCGGGGTATAATCAGATCTCCATTGCCCCAGAAAATAGAGAAAAAACGTCATTCCCCTCTCCATATGGCGTCTACGCATACCGGAAGATGCCGTTCAGCCTATGCAATGCACCCGCCACATTTCAAAGGTGCATTATGGCCATCTTCACAGATATGGTAGAGGACATCATGGAGGTCTTTATGGATGATCTCTCGGTGGTGGGAGACTCATTTGATGATCGCCTAAAGAATTTGAAAAGAGTGCTGAAAAGATATGTGGAGACTAATTTGGTGCTCAGTTGAGAAAAGTGTCATTTCACGGTACAGGAAGGTATAGTCTTGGGGCACGTAGTGTCGAGTAAGGGCATTGAGGTAGATCGTGCAAAGGTTGATGTGATAGATAAGGTAGATCGGGCATTCATATCACTCGTTTGCCTCAGTGACAGAAGAAGCTCAGACTTGGCTTAATTCACTCCCGATAAACTCCATCACTACTTCGGGAGGAATAAGTCAAGCAATTTTTGAACAAGTTCTACCCACCCAATAAGACTGCCAAACCAATTGATGATATATTGAGCTTCAGGCAGAGACCAACAGAAACACTACAAGAAACGTGGGAGAGGTTCAAGAGTATGCAGGTTAAATGTCCACATCATGGCATTCCCGATCAGATGTTGGGGGAGAGGTTCTACATGGGACCGGCAGACGGCTTAAAGGCAAATGTTGATGCTTCAGCAGGTGGAGCATTTTTGAACAAAACATTCAGGGAATACAAGATCCTACTTGATAAAATGGCCCAAAACTCAGGATGGATGACAAGAGACTCTACGATCACTCCTGTAGTTCATTCAGTGGCTTTGGACCCAAACAACTCCATAGCTGAAAATATGGCCACTCTAATGACGCAAATGAGTATCCTCACAAAAAAATCGATGAATCAGGCCAGAAGCAGCAGGTACACATAGTTGACGCAACTAATGGGATTTATGTACACCATGCATTAACCAACCATATGTATGCTCGTGGAGTGCGGAAGGTGACAACCAGCACTATCAGGAATAAATGAACTATGTTATGAGGGACAGAGGCAAGGTGGTCAGAATTGGGGGCAGCAGAATCAACAATATAGACCAGCACAGCAGCAGGACAATAACAACAATAATCCTGGAGCTATGCGACCACAAGGTCAAGTTGTGCCCTGCCAAAGGCTACAGAGTTACAACCAGCAAAATCAACAGTTAGCTTATCAACAGCTTCAACAACATATAGTGAGACAAGATGATGGATTTGTTGAACTTAAACGAATGCTGCAACAACTGATTCGGTCCAATGGAAAAATGCAAGAGAGAGTGGACTCACATGAATCAGCGATAAAGGGCATTAGATTCAATTAGGACAGATTTCGATGGCTCTAAATAATCGTCCCCAAGGGACGTTACCTGCAGACACATAAGTCAATCCAAAAGAACAGGCCCGAAACAGCTTATGGCAGTGAGTCTAAGAAATGGTAGAGACCTAGATCTGGAGCAAGAAATTGCTCGTGAAAGACGACCTACCGAAACACTTGTGCCAATACCCATTGAAATAGATGATTCAACAGGGTTAACTGAAGTGACGGTACAGCATGCACAAGAGAGCACAAGCAAAGAAAAAGAGGTTGCGAAAGAGGTGTAGAACAAGAAACGCCAGTAGAAGCAGTACCTGAGCAAGATAAAACTCAAATCACATGAAAGAACCGACCTCCAGCACCATTCCCACAGAGATTGGCCAATTATCAGAAGGACGAGCAGCATAAGAAATTCAAGGAGATGTTGAAACAAATCCAGGTCAACATTCCACTAATTGACGCTTTGCGGGAGATGCCTAGGTATGTCAAAATGATGAAAGATTTAATGTCTCGCAAATTCGACTTCCAAGACATGTCCACTGTTACATTGACACAAACCTGTAGTGCAGTCGTGACGAGACCCATAGCTGAGAAGTTATCAGACCCAGGGAGTTTCACAATCCCATGCACGATTGGCAGCTATGCTTTGGCTAAAGCATTGTGTGATTTGGGGGTAAACATAAACTTGATGCCTTTGGCTATCTACAGAAGGTTAGGTAAGAGCAAGACCCACATCCATGTTACTACAGCCAGCCGACCAGACAGTGAAGAGGCCATCAGGTATCCTTGATGATGTATTAGTACAGGTTAGGAAATTTGTGTTCCCAGCAGATTTTGTCATTTTGGACTGCCGGGTTGACGAGGAGATTCCCATAATTTTGGAAAGACCATTTTTGGCCACTGGGAGAGCTTTAATTGACTTGAAACTGGAGAACTCAAAATGAGATTAAATGATGAAGAGATAACATTCAATGTGCAAAAATCTATGCGGCGACCAAGTGAATTTGCTAATTGCTCTCTAATAGAAGTCGTGGATGTAATTTTGGAGGAGGAAGATGAGACTTTGAACGCTAAAGACCCTCTAGCAGCCTGTCTCATGAACTTAGATGGAGTAAATGGAGAGGACTTGGCGGAGTGTGTGCTGGCTCTTGAAGGCAAGGGTTTTGGAAAAGAGAGCTCGAATTTGAGCCTTTGCACTTAGAAGAAAGAAAAACTCCTCCAGCTAAGCCATCGATCGAAGAGCCACCAAAGTTGGAACTGAAGCCGTTACCGCCTCATCTCAGGTATGCTTTCTTGGGACCTAACTCAACTTTACCTGTTATTATCTCATCTGGT
>ML329578.1:0-16111 GCA_005239505.1 Nicotiana paniculata | reverse complement strand
AAGTCCCTGTGGGTTCGACATTCGATTTAACATTATATTACTTGCTACGACCACATATACTTGGGTGTGTGGTTTGGGACCAACAACTACTCACCAGAGGAATTGAGAAAAGCTAAGCAAGCCAGGGAAAGTCACTTGCCAGTGAAAGAACCAGTTGCAGAAAAAGAAGCGGAGGAATTCCTTAAGAAGATAAAAATGCAAGACTACTCAATCATTGACCAACTAAGGAAAACCCCTGCTCAGATATCTTTGTTATCTCTGCTTTTGCACTCGGAAGAACATCGTCGTGTGTTGTTCAAAACTTTGAACGAGGCATATGTCTCAGAAAAGACAACAGTGAATCAGCAAGAAAAAATGGCTGAAAGATTCTTTGAAGTGAATAAGATTTCTTTTAGCGATGATGATTTTCCTGAGGAAGGGGCTGGGCACAATAAATCTTTGCATCTTATGGTCAAATGTGAAGGTCACTACGTAAAATGAGTCATGATTGACGGAGGCTCAAGTGTAGATGTATACCCTCTTTCTACTCTACAAGAGCTGAACATTGACACTAACAAAATTCGAACTAGTAATGTCAGCATCAGAGCTTTTGATGGTTCAATAAGAGACACTATTGGGGAAATAGAACTCACCATGACAATCGGCCCAGTTGATTTTAACATTGTCTTTCAAGTGTTGGATATGAAAACTTCCTATAACTTTCTGGGAAGGCCGTGGATCCATATGGATAGAGCTATACCATCCACCCTACATCAAATGGTCAAATTCGAGTATGATAGGCAAGAAATTGTTGTTCATGGGGAAGATGAATCATCAGTCTATAAAGACCCGTCCATTCCATGTATCGAGGCCAAGGAAGGATGTGAATACCTCATATATCAAGCATTTGAGGTGATTGAAGTAGACCAAATGGAAGAAGGAAAACCAATTTAGCATCCCCGTCTATCAGCCACATCTATGATGGTAGCTTCACTGATGTTAAGGAGTAGTTATGAACCAGGAAAAGGATTAGGATCCTCTCTACAGGGAATTGTGAACCCTATTGCTCCATTTTTGAAGAAAGATATCTTTGGTTTGGGTTTTAAACCAACGTCGGCTGACATAGACAGAGCCAAGGTCCACAAAAAGAATGCTTGGAATTTGTCCAAACCAATCCCTCAAATTGCCTACTCTTTTGTCAAGCCACAATTTGAAGAAGCCCAAAATCCTTCTACTCAGGTTGACATTGATGAAGTTTGCTAGAGTCTCAAGGAAATGTTCTATGATATCAATATGGTTCAAGTTGGTGAGGGCCATAGCCGTGCAAGTGTTCAGCTGATTGGTCCAGATACCTCGCTCAACAACTGGGAAGCAACTCCTCTTCCCATCAGGAAGGAGTCGTGGTAGTCTGTTTTGCTGCTTTTTCTGTATCTGGATTATTTTAAGGGTTGTAATTCAGATATTTTAGTTTAATTGCTTTGCTTTGATGTTAATCCTTCTATCCTTTCAAATTCAATGAAATGAAGTTCCAGTTTCATAGTAAAATTTTCTTTTCCTTCCCCTAATTTTTGTTAATTTCTTATCATTTTCATGACATGCACGCAAAATTCATGCCTAGGTCTTAAAAAGTTGTCTAATCTCGAAAAATAAAAAGGGAATTGGATCAATTTGAGAATAAATCTAAGCCTAACTTAAATGAAACTGAGGCAATTAAGCTGGGAAGTCCTGAAGAAACCGGAGAAACAAAAATAAGCATTCATANATGTATTTGCATGGTCATATGATGACATGCCGGGTTTAAGTGCCGATTTAGTGGTTCATAAGCTTCCCACACATCCTAATTTTCCACCAATCCAACAAAAATAAAGGAAAATTAAGGCAGACATGAGTGATAAGATCAAAGAAGAAATCACGAAGCAACTAAGTGCAAATGTGATCAGGGTAGTCCGATACACTACACGGTTAGCAAATGTTGTGCCGGTTCCAAAGAAGGATGGTAAAATCAGAGTTTGTGTTGACTATAAGGGATTTAAACAAAGCAAGTCCAAAAGACAACTTTCCTTTACCCAACATTCATATCCTCGTTGACAATTGTGCTAAACATGAGATCCAATCTTTTGTGGATTGTTATGCCGGATATCACCAAATTATAAGGGATGAAGAAGATGCAAAAAGATCGCCTTCACAACTCCACGGGGAACATATTGTTATAGAGTCATGCCATTCGGTTTAAAGAATGCAGGTGCAACTTACATGAGGGCCATGAGNCCAATCTTTTGTGGATTGTTACGCCGGATATCACCAAATTCTGATGGATGAAGAAGATGCAGAAAAGACCGCCTTCACAACTCCATGGGGAACTTATTGTTATAGGGTCATGCCATTTGGTTTGAAGAATGCAGGGGCAACTTACATGAGGGCCATGACTACCATATTCCATGACATGATGCACAAAGAGATTGAAGTGTATGTTGATGATGTGATCATTAAATCCAGAACACAAGATGACCACGTGCAAGACTTGAAAAAGTTCTTTGAAAGGCTACGAAGGTACAATCACAAACTCAATCCAGCCAAATGTGCATTTGGAGTTCCTTCTGCGAATCTTTTGGATTTTATAGTTAGTCGAAGAGGCATTGAGTTGGATCCCTCAAAGATAAAGACCATTCTAGAGCTGCCTCCCCCAAAGAGTAAAAAAGAAGTCATGAGTTTACTCAGGAGGTTGAACTACATCAACAGGTTCATTGCGCAGCTTACAACCACATGTGAGCCTATTTTCAAGTTGTTGAAAAAGAACGCCGCTATCAAGTGGACAGATGAGTGCCAAGAAGATTTTGATAAGATCAAAGAATATTTGTAAAACCCCACTATTTTGGTTCCACTGGAACCTGGTAGGCCTTCATTTTTATATTTGTCAGTAATGGATAGTTCCTTTGGTTGTGTTATGGGTCAACATGATGCCACATGCAAAAAGGAACAATCAATATATTATTTGAGCAAAAATTTCACCATTTATGAGGCCAAATATACTCTTTTGGAAAGAACATGTTGTGCCTTAACCTGGGTCGCTCAGAAGCTTAGGCATTATCTTTTGGCCTATACGACTTACCTCATATCCCAAATGGATCCGTTGAAATACATCTTTCAGAAGCCGATGCCAACTGGTAGATTGGCGAAATGGAAAATCCTGCTCACAGTGTTTGATATTGTTTATGTCACTCGTACTGCCATGAAGGCACAAGCTTTGGCTGATCATCTGGCAGAAAACCAGGTTGATGATGAATATGAATCTTTGAGCACATATTTCCCAAATGAAGAGGTTAATTTAATTGAAGAAGTAGTCCAAGATGACAGTCAAACTTGGAAACTATAATTTGATGGGGTTGTCAACATCAAAGGCGTAGGGATTGGAGCAATTCTTGTATAACCTACTGGGCAACATTACCCAGCTACTGCATGACTTTGTTTCTTCTGTACAAACAACACGGCAGAATATGAAGCTTGCATTATGGGTCTGAACATGGCAATAAACCTAAATGTGCATGAACTATTGTTGATGGGAGATTCAGATTTTCTTATTAGCCAGGCTCAAGGTGATTGGGAGACTCGAGATATCAATTCATTCCATATAGATAATGTGTGGAAAATCTTAGCAAAAGGTTCAAGTCCATCGAGTTCAGGTACATTCCCAGGTTTCACAATGAATTAGCTGATGCCTTGGCCACCCTGGCATTAATGCTTCCATATCCGGGTAATACTCACATTGACCCATTGGAAATTCGAATTCGGGATTAACATGGTTATTGCAATACAATTGAAGCAGAACCAGATGGTGAACCATGGTACTGTGATATTAAACAGTATCTGAAAACAAGAGAATATCCTGCACATGCTAAAAGGGATCAAAAGAGAACTATTAGACGACTCTCTAATGGTTTCTTTTTGAGTGGAGAAATCCTATACAAAAGAACTTCGAATTTGAATTTGCTGATATGTGTGGATGCCAAAGAAGCTGAAATGATTATGAATGAGGTGCATTCGGGAGTTTGTGGTCCGCGCATGAATGGGTATGTTCTAGTAAAGAAATCCTTCAGGCAGGATATTATTGGCTTACTATGGAATGAGATTGCTTTCGTTTTGTTCGCAAATGCCACCAGTGTCAGATTCACAGTGATTTGATTCACTCGCCTCCTTCAGAGTTATATCCTATGTCGTCTCCTTGGCCTTTTGTTGCTTGGGGAATGGATGTCATTGGCCCAATCGAGCCAAAAGCTTCAAATGGGCACAGATTCATCTTGGTTGAAATTGATTACTTCACCAAATGGGTGGAAGCTATTAAATTGAAAGCAGTCACCAAGAAAGCAGTAGTAGACTTTGTTCACTCCAACATCATCTGTCGTTTTGGTATTCCAAAAATCATTATCACAGATAATGCTGCTAATCTGAATAGTCATCTGATGAAGGAGGTATGTGAACAATTTAAAATTGGGCATCGCAACTCTACTCCTTACCGTCCCAAAGCTAATGGAGCTGTTGAAGCTGCGAATAAGAACATCAAGAAGATTCTTAGGATGATGGTCCAAGGGTCTAGACAATGGCACGAGAAACTGCCTTTTGCTCTTTTGGGATACCGGAAAACTGTCCGTACATCAGTTGGTGCAACGCCATACTTGTTGGTTTATGGCACTGAAGCGGTCATACCTGGTGAAGTTGAGATTCCCTCTCTCCGAATAATTATTGAAGCAGGGATCGAAGACACCGACTGGGTCAAATCCCGATTGGAACAGTTGAGTTTAATTGATGAAAAATGTTTGGCGGCAGTTTGTTTTGGTTAATTATACCAACAAAGAATGGCACGCACTTACAACAAGAAAGTGCGCCCAAGACAATTTGAGGTAGGACAACTTGTTTTGAAACGTATCTTTCCGCACCAAGAAGAAGCAAAAGGAAAGTTCGCCCCGAATTGGAGAGGTCCTTACCTCGTCAAGAAAGTATTGTCAAAAGGAGCTCTACACTTGGCAGATATAGAAGGAAAGGTGACAGACATATCTGTCAACGCGGATGCGGTCAAGAGATACTATGTCTGACATGACTCTGTTGGGGCATTTTATACTTAGCATTCTCAGGTTGGGATGACGAAAGGCTATCATTCTCGCTACCCAAACACTGTTTAACCCTAGTTAGCTTGAAGCCTTGTTTATATTATTTCTTTGTTTTCCCCTCTTTTGGAACCAATGTACTTAATCAAAAAAAAAGTCAAAAAGTCAAAAAACAAAATCATCAATACAAGTTCATATCAATTGAACTACGTATGACCTGATTCTGAAAGGATACGTAGGCAGCCTCACTCTGGGTTCGGTCACACTAAAATAAAAATCCACATTTTCCAGTATTCAAAGAAACTGGGGCATGATTTTATTTTATTTTTCGACGGTTTTCCGTCAAATGGTTCCAAAAGTTGTAATTCAGTTGAATAGTTCTTTTTACTCTTCCCTGTTAAGACCTTCTAATCAACTTTAGAGAATGCTAAGTTGGTATTACTGTGATGCCTCAGCCATTGTAAAGAGAGAAAAATAAAATAAGAGAGTCTTATTGGTGAAAACCTTCATGGGCNTGAGTTGAGAGAAAGACAAATGAGAGAGGTCAATTGGTGAAAACCCACAAAGGGCATCGTTGATCGATTTAGGCCTTCATATATCCCGGCACAAGCATGGTTAAGACAAAGAACTTAGTTTCAAAGTGAAGTTTACAACCTATTTTGAGAATTAGACGGTTCAGACGGATCGAGCATCCGGTCCAAAGTGCATGTCATGTTCATTGAAGTCAGCATATTCCTCCAGATAAGTCCTTTTTATTTTTATTTTTCTTCTCTAAAAGGGACACTTCTTGATTAAGTTGTAATATCTATTAGTTCACCTTATTTTTTTCTTTCGTGCTATTCTTTTTGAGTCCCTTTTAGTCTAATTTTGTCAAATCAAAGCAAAGAAAAGGCCGCAAAATTGGTTACATTTTCCCTGTTATATGAAGCAAAACTTTCTGGGCATGAACAGCATGGGCAAAGNCACAAATGGTGATAGGCGCAAAAAAGTAAGGTTTTGATGTTGAGAAAGAAGATCTCCAAAAAGGAAAGCCAGAATCTCCCGGCAATTTGTACAATCATCAACATAGTCAATTTTTCTAACAAGTGTAATGGATGTAAAGTCAAGTCGCTGAAGAAATCAAGGCCACAAACTGACCACCATTTTAAAATTGACGAATCTTTGTTTGTTCAGAACAAGAACAGAACTATTTTAGGAAACAGTTCATGGAAGAACGAACATCACCAAGTGAAGTTCTCAAATCCTTGATTTCCTTCTAATATACATGTAATCATGTTATTTTTAGTTTCATTATAGGGAATACCCTATCTTCACCTCAGGGTACTACATCCCCGGTTGAATTACTTGTTGCCAACATAGGGTACGACATTCCCTAGTAGCATCTTAGAGAGCCAAGAGCCTCATCTTATTGTCAACATAGGGTACTACATCCCCTGGTCGTATTATTTTCTGCCTACATAGGGTACGACAATCCCTATTATCATCTCAGAACGCTGCAAGCCTTATGTTATTTCCAAACACAGGGTGATACATCCCCTGGTTGTATTTCTCATTGCTAACATAGGGTACGGCATTCCCTAGTAGCATTTCAGAGAGCCACGAGCCTCATCTTATTTCCAACACAGGGTACTACATCCCCTGGTTGCATTACTTTTTGCCAACATAGGGTACGACATTCCCTAGTAGCATTTCAAAGTGCCAGAGTGTCATTTTGTTGCAAACATAGGGTAAGACATTCCCCAGTAGCATCTCAGTGAGCCATGAGCCTCACCTTATTGCCAACACAAGGTACTACATTCCCTGGTTGCATTTTTCTGCCAACATAGGGTACGACATTCCCTAGTAGCATCATATAGGGCCACGAGCCTCATCTTATCATCAACACGGGGTACTACATCCCCTGGTTGCCTTCATTCTGGTTAATACTGGGTACGACATCCCCTATTATTTATAAAAAAAAGTGTCTTTTCCAATTCTTTATTCTGCAATAGTGAAGATAGTTCAATGTATTTTCAATAACTCACAAAAATTTCCTAGTGCAAACTGGGGCAGAAAATTTTTGTTCGTTTTGTTTGTTTGTGATGGCTTGTAGATTTTTCTGCAAAGCACGGATTATATGTGCAAAAATAAGATTCCAGCTCTTGCCGAAGAAAATGAAATGTTTGATCTCAATACCAGCCTCAACCAGCTTTGACATAATGTATGTGGAGACACGGGGTCTCAAGATCCATCTTCTCATCAAATGATCAAGAAACAAGCCTGTGAGAGTATTTCATAGTCTTCTACATCCAGAGCACCAAGTTTCAGTCTAAAGTCAATAGGAAAAGCAACTCAAGAATCAAGATAAGACTCCAGATGGCATATAGATAGAAATTTTGTAACTCTTAGATTTCAAGAGTATGTAACTTTCTTTTCATTTTGATGTGATAGTAGGAACCGCGGATCGGAACCTCGACGGAACTTCACTCAGCTCTCCCTCTAAGCATACTCCATCACTATTCTTCCATTTGAACTACATGTGATCTGATTCCCTTATAACCCGGGATATGTAGGCGGCCTAAAACCAAGGCTCAGTCACATCCTTTTCTTTTATCTTCTCTTCCTTGTTAAATAATAGGGAGGTCAAAAATCAGTCACCTTGTTCATTTTTCTTTGTTGAAAACTCTCCATGTTTCCAAGCAAAGAGGAGCATGCTGTGAACAACTAATTTTTGACCACACCCAAATTCTATTCTATTTTTGGTGTAAATATTTATTTTAGGTCTAATCTTAATAAATTTTTATCTTACTCTTCATAGGTTTTATTAAGAAAATTAAAAACTACAAAAATATTCACAATCTTAGAATATAAGATTTGTTCATATGTTTAAATAGAAGAAGATTTATACATACACACACACACACACACACATATATATATATATATATATATATATATATATATAATAATAATAATAATAACACTCCACTTCCCCACTTCACTCACGCCTCACCCCCACAAATCCTAACTAACCACCCATGACCCCCCACTACCAAACCCACATTCCCCCTCACTCCAAATTCTAGGAGCAAAATCTACTAGTATTGGTCTCTATAAAGAGACTACAGATACTGAGCAAAAAAAAAGAAAAAGACTTAGCCAAGAACAATATTCGGCATTCTAACCAAAAGGAAAATATTACATGCATAGAAACATCATCCACAGGAGATTTTAAAGGAGCAAGAATTTTATTTGGAAAAATGAAAGTTCAGTTAAATTTTAAGATCCGATCGCGGTTACAATTGTTGCTCATATATTATTGTTGCTGGAAATTATATTTTGACGTTGGAAAGCTTATAAAGGTTCTTTGCTTATCTTTTATCTTTTTTGTATTTATTTTTCAAATATAGAAATATTCTTGTTTGAATTTCCTTTGTCGTCTATATGATGCATCGAGATTTTATGAGTTCTGTCATGATTAGTAATCAGATAATAAGATATATAATTTAATAGTATTAATTTTTTTTTATCTACTAGATTCTATTTTGGGGTTGTTTAAGCTAAAACAGAAAAAGGATTTGGAGTCTACTACTGGTGAATCATAGAGTCTAATGTTGTTGGCATGCAAGTTTTGGGACGTCTAATGTCGGGACGAGAAAGAGTAATTTAAAAAAAAAAGTTTCATTTGGTTAATTATCCTAAATTAATTTTTTTGTATTGGTTTATAGGTTAAAGTCCTTAGTTAGATGTGTTCTGAACTTCTTTTACTTTGTACATCATACATCAGTGGTTTATTTGTTGTGTTTCCCCACTTTTTTGATAATTTTTATTATTTTCTTTCTTAATTTGTGCTTTGTTGTATGAAGTATAAATGATAATGATTTTTTTTTTCTTCTTGGATTTTTTAAAAAGTAATATGTGCTGAAATTTCTTCTCCTTTGCACAATGTTAGTTCATTCTCTTGTATTATGTATCGATGCCTTCTTGCTTAACTGCTTTGGTATTTTACACAAGTTTTCTTATCATCATGAGTTTGCTTAGTTCAATAGGATCATAATTTGATTATTTTAAAAGGAAGATGAAACTGTTTTGAGGTTTAATTGAAAGAAGAATGTACTTTGGTTTAATACTTTAGTCAGTAATAGTAGTTTTGGATGACTACATATTTTATTCTTTTTTTTTTACCTTGCTTCAAAATTAAAGGTTTATGTTTGTTTATATCTAATTTTCAGATTGTATAGTGTTATGGATATTAGATAATTTGTTAAACGTGTCAAACTCATACGTGAGTCAATCTTGATTAGAAATAATTAACAAACAAAGATGCTATAGCTAGAAATAAGATACAAGGGGATATGAGTTTTAGAATTTGTTTCATGATTAGAACTGTGATGGGAACACTTAGTTATCTTAAGTTGAAATGGGCATACCATAGTTTGCTCGGTAAAAATAGAAAAATTACGTTAAGTTAGGAAAGATTTATGCTAACATTTACTGTTTTGGTACAAATATGTTTTAGATGATATTTTTTAATTAATTGTTGTGTTATGTATTTATCTACTAGATATTTTATTTTATTTTATTTTTGTTTTAAACTATTTTTTGTAAACCTTTTTTTTTCTTTTGTGTTTTATCTACAATTGTTTTAATAAATATCTAGGGTAGAGTAGTAGGAACTTATTGAGTTATAAATAATTCAAAGTAACCTCTTAATAATTCTAGCAATAAATCCATACATTTCTTCCACCATTATGTACCCATAAACCACGACCTTCACAATAAATCTCAGATTAGCTTAGAAAAAAATAACTCATAATTACTAGTATGCTTTAGGTGCGTATCAATTAATCAATTATAATGACTATGTACACGTTCACGTGACATAGTTATAATTTTCCAAATTAAAGGCAAAGTATGCGTTCGCGCAACTTTGACAAAATAATTTTAACAATAATAAAGTGTTATTAGTTGTGTACATGTACGCGTGACATGACTTTGACACACCAAACAAATTGAGTACACGTACGCGTGACCCGTTTCGATATAATTTCATAATCACAAATAATCAAGCAATTAAAAGCGGTTAAAAGAATAAATGCACGTAGGTTTAAAAAATAAGTAATCAAAATAATTTAATTAAGCCATGTATGATTAAAGCGACCGTGCTAAAACCACAGAATTCGGGAATGCCTAACACCTTCTCCTGGATTAACAGAATTCCTTACCAGGTCTTCTGCTTTCGCATACTTTAAAACAGAGTCAAATTTTCCTCGATTTAGGATTTTAAAATAAACCGGTGACTTGGGACACCATAAATTATCCCAAGTGGCGATCCTTTAATTAATTAAAATAATTCCATTTCGATTAATGTCACTTTAATTGAAAAAAGAACTTCCCATATTCCCCCTATCGGAAAAAGGAGGTGTGACAACGAGGCCTCCTCACCTCTCTCCCTCTCTCTCCTGACCTCGTATGTCCTCCATCTCACAGCCCCTCCTGTCATCTCTCTCATGATCCAGCATGCCCTCAACTCTGCGAGCAATCTCTACCACCTGCTGAAATGAAACATCTGACTCTAACTCCCGAGCCATGTTGAACCAAATATCACGCCTGAGGCCCTCAATGAATCTACGAACACGCTCTCTAACTGTAGCAACCAAAGCAGGTGCATGCCTGTCCAAATCACTGAATCTGACGGCATACTCTGATACTGACATAGTGCCCTGGCGCATCCGCTCAAACTCCTCATGCCATGCATCTCGGAGGGACTGAGGTACAAACTCACTCAAGAACATCTCTGAAAATTGACCCCATGTAAGTGAAGACTCGGCCGGGCCACCCAACTCATTTGCCCACCACCACTGATAAGCCGCTCCCCTGAGCTGGAATGCAACGAAAGCAACCCCGCTCGTCTCCACAATACCCATAGTACGAAGAATGCGGTGACACTCCTCTGGAAAACCTGGGCATAATCTGTCGCCAATCCACTGAAGGTNCCCTCCCCCCCCCCCCTCGCTCTATGAAGTAGCTGGTACCCCCGGAATCAACCCCGCCTGAGTCAAGGTACCAATCATATCCCAGAACTGTGCCAAGGTCTCCTGAAGTCCGGGTGTAATAACAGGCACCTCTGGTGCCTTCCCCCCAACTGGAACTGCTGGCGGCTCCTCAACGGCTGCTCTGGCAGGTGCTCTAGCTGCAAAACGTGCCACTCATCGGCCTCTGCCCCTGGCGTCTCTGCTCCGGGGGTAACATCCTCAAGATCTGCAGCTCGCGTCCTCACCATCTGTGAGAGAATGCAATGATAATCTCAAACTTCAAGATCAATGAAATCGCACGATAGGAATGAAGGAAGTGAAGTTATCCTAATAGTTCCGCAGCCTCTCGAAGATAAGTACAGACGTCTCCGTATCGATCCCCAAGACTCTACTAAATTCGCTTATGACTCGTAGCACCTATGAACCTAGGGCTCTGATACCAACTTGTCACGACCCAAATTTCCCTTCATTGGGTATCGTCATGGCACCTAGTCTTAAGGACTAGGTAAGCCTAATATTCATGGAATAACAACAATAATAGTAAAATCTAATATTTTTCTAAAATAAATAATTCTTTATACATTGCATATTCCCAAAATCCGGTAGTACAAGTCATAAGCTTTATAGAGTTTACTACAACTTCTAATTACAACTGTTTGGAAGTAATTCTGCATCGCTGAGCTCAGCTTCTTGTATGATTCTTAAGGAAGGAATTTCCACTTCGGCAGGAATAACAACTTCCGTACCATAAACCATTAGGTAAGGAGTTGCCCCGGTTGTTGTACCGACTGTGGTGCGGTATCCCAGTAAGGCAAATGATAGTTTTTCGTGCCACATTTTGTGTTTTTCTATCATATTTGTCAATATCTTCTTGATGTTCTTGTTGGTGGCTTCTACAACTCCATTCATCTGAGGTTTATATGCTATGGAATTCTTGTGCTTGATTTTGAAAGTCTCGCACATGGATTTCATCAGATCACTATTTAGATAGGAGCCGTTATCGGTGATGATTGATTCTGGAACTCCAAACCGACAAACAATATGGCCGCGGACAAAGTCTGCCACGACTTTCTTAGTCACTACTTTGTAAGATGCTGCTTCGACCCATTTGGTGAAATAATCAATAGCTACTAAGATGAACCTGTGTCCATTTGAGGCTGTAGGCTCGATCGGTCCAATGACGTCCATTCCCCAGGCAACGAATGGCCAAGGTGAGCTTGTTGCATTTAGCTCACTTGGGGGTACCTTTATCATATTTGCATGTACCTGAAATCGGTAGCATTTCCGGACATACTGGATGCAGTCTGTTTCCATGGTCATCCAGAAGTAACCGGCTCTGAGTATCTTCTTGGCCAAGACAAAACCATTCATATGCGGGCCGCAAGTCCCGACATGTATCTCTTCAAGTTCTGAAGGCTTTTTTTGCATCGACACATCTTAATAATCCCAAATCGGGAGTTCTCCTGTACAGGGTTCCTCCGCTGTGAAAGAAACTGTTGGACAATCTCCGAAGCCTGCGTTTCTGAGTATGATTTGCAAGCTCTGGGTACTCTCCCTTTGATAAATACTCTTTGATATCGTGGAACCATGGTTTTTCGTCCGCTTCTTCTTCAACATGGGCACAAAATGTCGGCTGGCTATGGATCTTTACTGGAATAGGGTCAATGAAGTTCTTGTCTAGATGTTGTATCATGGATGATAGAGTGGACAATGTATCGGCAAACTCGTTCTGAATTCTGGGGACGTGCCGAAATTCTGTCTTTGTGAACCTCTTTCTCAATTCCTGCACATGGTGCAGATACGACAATATCTTGGAGCTCTTGGTAGCCCATTCTCCTTATACTTGGTGTATTAGCATGTCTGAATCACCAATTACTAGCAGCTCTTGAATATTCATGTCAATGGCCATGTTGAGCCCTAGGATGCAGGCTTCATACTCTGCCATATTTTTGGTGCACGGGAATCTAAGTTTAGCAGATACCGGATAATGTTGGCCAGTTTCCGACACCAACACTGCTCCAATACCGACTCCTTTGAAATTGGTTGCTCCGTCGAAGAACATTCTCCAACCGTCATAGGATTCAACAATGTCTTCTCCTATGAATAATACTTCTTCATCGGGAAAATATGTTTTCAGAGGTTCGTATTCTCCTCCCACAGGGTTCTCGGCAAGACGATCTACCAATGCTTGTCCCTTGACCGCTTTCTGAGTCACATACACGATGTCGAATTCACTTAGCAGGATTTGCCACTTAGCCAGCTTGCCAGTGGGTATGGGCTTATGAAAGATGTACTTCAAGGGATCCATCCTTGATATGAGATATGTTGTGTAGGCACAGAAGTAGTGCCTCAGCTTCTGGGCTACCTAGGTTAAAGCACAATAGGTACGCTCCAGTAGAGAATATTGTGCCTCGTATGGAGTGAACTTCTTACTCAGATAATAGATAGCCTTTTTCTTTCTTCCTGTATCGTCGTGCTTCCCTAGAACGCAGCCGAAAGCTCCATCTAATACCGTAAGGTAGAGTAGCAAGGGTCTACCTGACTCTGACAGGACCAAAACTGGTGGCGTTGACAAGTATTCCTTTGATTCTGTCGAAAGCTTTTTGACAATCCTCAGTCCATTTGGTTGCAGCATCCTTCTTTAACATCTTAAAGATCGGTTCACATATGACCGTGGACTGGGCTATGAACCGGTTGGTGTAGGCGCCCCAGGAAACTCATCACATCTTTCTTGTTCTTTAGCGGTGGTAACTCTTGGATGGCTTTGACTTTTGAAGGATACAGTTCTATTCCTCGGTGGCTGACAATGAACCCAAGCAATTTTTTGGCAGGAACCCCGAATGCACACTTCGCGAGGTTTAATTTCAGGTTGTATTTCCGCAACCTGTTGAAGAACTTCCTCAGACCTGTTATATGGTCGGTGGCTTTCTTGGACTTGATAATGACGTCGTCCATATATACCTTGATCACTTTATGTATCATGTCATGGAAGATAGTGGTCATAGCCCTCATATAAGTGGCCCCAGCATTCTTTAGGCCGAATAGCATCATCTTATAACAGTAGACTCCCCACGGCGTGATGAAAGCCGTTTTCTCAGCATCTTCCTCGTCCATCCAAATCTGATGGTATCCGGTGAAACAGTCCACAAACGACTGAAGTTCATGCTTTGCACAATTGTCAATCATGATATGTATATTTGGAAGGGGGAAATCATACTTTGGACTGGCCCTGTTGTGATTCCGGTAGTCGACACAAACCCTAACTTTTTCGTCTTTCTTGGGAACTGGCAGGATGTTGGATAACCATGTTGGATATTCAACTAGCCTGAGGACCTTGGTGTTGATTTGCTTGGTAACTTCCTCCTTGGTTTTCAGGCTCATATCAGGCTTGAACTTCTTGAGCTTCTGCTTTACCGGGGGCACATTGGATTGGTTGGCAGCTTGTGAGCCACAATGGATGTACTTAGACCAGTCATGTCGTCGTACGACCATGCAATATGTCTTCATACTCTTTCAAGAATTGTGTGCATTCCTCTTTCTCTGATGGCGACAAATAGATGCTGATGCGAGTTTCTTTGACAGTATCTGAATCTCCCAGGTTGACTACCTCAGTTTCCTCCAGGTTGGACTTAGGTCAGTTCTCAAAATCCTCAACTTCTTTGACAATTTCATCGGGTATGACATCCTTTTCTTCTGAATGGATGTCCTTTTGCTGTGTTGTCTCATTGCATGTCACAGTCATCGGTTTATCAAGATAGAAAATAGTAATGCCCGAGACTCGTCGGGCCCTGGATGGTCTGACACTCCAATTCTTGAGGAATGATCCCTTGCTCACAGCTTGGATGGTAGGGCCTTCCTCTTCCTCCTCTTCAACAATAACACAACAGTCCATGTCTTCATCTTATAGGAATAGATTCTTCAAAGCTGCTAGAGTTTCTTCTTCTTCTGACCCCCATATGATGTCAGCTTATTGGAAGGTCTGCTCCAAATGTAGTATAGGCTGTTCCAATGGATAGTAGGGACCGCACCATGGTGGCGGCCAGTTTTTGTACTCTTTCCAAGTGTATTTGTATCCCAGCCCAAAAGTGGTGCCATGGCGCTTCAGCTGTATCGGTTTGGAATCCCCTGAAGATTCTTACCGAGCCCTTTTCTAGGCTCGTACGCCCTCTAGTTCAATATGCTTTCGATATTACTATCCCACCACTTGTCCTTGTCTATTGCGTTGACCGGTTCTATGTGGTGATAGGTTTCTCCACCCAGCCTTCTTCTACCTTCAACCACTGAGATGGTCTGGAGACTATAGATAGGGTTGCTTCCATCTCTGTGGATGATTACTTCCTGGTGGTTCCATTCAAATTTCACCGCCTGATGCAATGTTGATGCCACAGCCCCAGCGGCATGTATCCATGGCCGTCCTAATAACAGGTTATATGACGCGGATACATCTATCACCTGAAATTCAACCTCGAACCATGTAGGCCCCATCTATAGACAAAGACTGATTTCTCCATTGGTGGCCCTCTGAGAACCTTCGAAAGCCTTCACATTCATGAACCCTTCTCTTATTTCGTACAATCTTTTGCCCAATCTTTTGAGTGTTGTCAATGGGAAAATGTTGAGGTTGGATCCTCCGTCGATTAGAACCCTGGTAATGAAATAATCTTCACATTGCACAGTGATGTGCAGTGCCTTGTTGTGACTTAGCCCTTCAAGTGGCAGATCGTCCTCGTGGAAAGTGATCTTGTGACTTTCTAGCACCTGTCCTACCATGTTGGCCATTTCTCCACTGGTGATGTTATTAGGCACATATGTTTCGTTCAACACTCTCATCAAAGCATTCCTGTGTGCTTCCGAGTTCTATAGCAATGACAGGATGGAGATTTGGGCTGGAGTCTTGTTCAACTGATCTATGACTGAATATTCTTTGGCGTGCACCTTTCTCCAAAGATCATCTACACCTATTTCAATGATGGGTGGCCTGTTGGAAGCATGTTTTCTAGACTCTGCCAAGTGTTCAGG
>ML329577.1:13686-58755 GCA_005239505.1 Nicotiana paniculata | reverse complement strand
TTTGATAGGTGGCTCCAGCATTTTTTTAAGCCAAAAGGCATAACTTTATAACAGTAAGTCCCCTTGTTTGTGTTAAAGGAGGTTTTTTCCTCGTCTAAAGGATCCATTTTAATTTGATTATAACCAGAATATGCATCTAGAAAGCTTAATAGTAATGACCTGTGGTGGCATCAATCATTTGATCTATATGAGGCAATGGGAATGAATATTTGGGGCATGCTTTGTTTAAATCAGTATAATCTACGCATACTCTCCCCTTGACATTCTTTTTAGGTACTACCACGGTGTTTGCTAACCAGTTAGGGTATGTCAACTCTCGTATCGAACCAATCTTCAAGAGTTTCTGTACCTCTTCGTCGATCACTTGGTTCTTGAATGGTCCTTGCTTTCTTTTCTTCTCTTCGAGCGGGGTCTAGCCTCGTGCCTATATACACTTTCTGCTCAGGCTTTTGTTCGGATAATGGAACAACTTCGAGCTCTTCCGTAGTTGTTTTGATGTGATCATCTTCCTCCGGTTCACGAATGACGTCCGGTCTGGAATCTATTTTTGTGTGGTATAGTATACCTTCCGTGGTTACTTGATTTTCCTTCTCGTAAGTATTTTCTTTCATACCTGTTTCAGCGATAATTTCTTTCGTACCTACTTGGGTAGTAATTTCATCCATGCTTGTTTGGGTTGTGTTACCTGCTTGGAAGATTCCCTTATCCTCCACCTTTATTTTCTTATTGTAGTGTACCACAGAGTTTATATTTCTTGTGGTATGCTGATCTCCTTTGATTTTCTTAATCCCCCATTCGGAGGGAAATTTAATTACCTTATGCAACGTGAAGGGTATCACTTTCATGTCGTGGATCCATGTCCTTCCAATGATTACATTATAAGCCATGTCAATATCGATGACTTGGAACCTGGCACTTTTGATCACCCCCTAAGCATAAGTGCTAAGCTCAATTTTTCCTTTTGTTATAACCGTAGAGTTATCAAACCCTGATATGGCTCGTGCTTTTGGGATTACTTGATTCCTTAGTAGCATTTCTTCCACGACTCTTAGCAAAATGATATTGACTGAACTGCCTGGATCAATCAACACTCTTTTTACGTTAGTGTCATGAATAAGTAAAGATATTACCAGAGCATCATTGTGCGGAAGCATTAATCCGCTGATATCTGCATCATCGAAGGTTATACCATCTTCTCCACGAGCCTGTTTTCCATGTGTAATTGTGAACTTTGTGGTTTTTTTTGCAAATCACTTCATTTACTTCTTCACCCCCGTGTATTACGCTAACAGTTCATTTTGGAGAAGGAGACTTTGGGGGCTCCTGCATGTTCCTCATATATGCCTGTTTACCTTTATCACTAAACAATTCTGTTAAATAGCCCTGTTTTAATAAATTTTCTACTTCACTTTGTAAAAATCTGCAATCCACAGTTTTGTGCCCATGATCGTTGTGAAATTCACACCAGTGATCTGGGTTTCTTCTACTTGGATTTGACCGCATCTCTTTGGGCCACTTAACCTTGTCTCCCATGTTCCTCAATATTGAGACAAGTTCTGTAGTACTTACATTAAAGGTTTGATCCCCAATTTGAGTACTACCTCTAGGTTGTTCGTCTCAATCTTTTCTGGATCTTGACAAGGATGAGACCACGTCTCTTCCTTGTGGTCTGTAGTCCGACCTAGTGTTTCGAACCTGGGGCGGATATCGCGTCCCGAGGGTCCTAATTAAGGATAGTACCTATTTTTACCTGATCTTCTATCTGATTCAGGACGTCTGGATCTAGAATGATCTTTATCTCTCGAACGAGCAATGATATATTCTTCAATTCTGAGTTTAGTACTGTACCTGTTATATACATCGTTCCATGTTGTAGCAGGGAATTCTCTTAGACTCTCCTTAAGTTGCCTCGTGGCTTCTGATCTTTTATCGTTCAGGTTTCTGGCAAATGCCATGGCTGCCCAATTATCAGGCACCCTGGGTAACTACATTCTTTCTCGTTGAAATCTGTCTATAAACTCACGAAGTAGTTCTGTGTCTCCTTGTTTTATTTTGAATATGTCTTCCATTCTATTCTCAACTTTTTGTGCACCAGAGTGTGTTTTTATAAATGAATCTGCAAGCTCAGCAAAGGAGTCAATAGAATTTTCAAGGAGAAGAGAATACCAGGTTAGGGCCCCTTTGGTAAGTGTTTCCCCAATTTTTTTGACAAGGACTGATTCAATCTCTTGTTTCGTTAAGTCGTTGCCTTTTACTCCAGTAGTGAAAGCAGTCACATGGTCGCGTGGGTCAGTTGTTCCATCATATTTGGGAATGCCAGGAATTTTAAACTTCTTGGGTATAGGTAAGGGTGTCGCACTTGGCTTCCAAGGTTGTTAAGAATATCTATCAACATCGATGCCTTTGATAATAGGTGGTACTCCAGGGATTTGTTCGATGCGATCGTTCTGCTCCTTCATCTGTTTCTGCATGGTTAGCAATAAATTTTGTAATTCAGAGTTATTAGATATACCTGGTCTCATTTCGAGAGATTCATTAGGAGTATCTCCTCTTCCTGAGTTTGCCAACCCAGATTGAGGGTTTTCCATGGTGATGGTGTTATTGGGGGTGGCGTCGGCGATCTAGGTAACACTGCCAGTAATCATCTCGCAAATTCTTGCAAAGCTTAACTCACATACTCTGCAATCATTTGCTTTACATGATCTTGTTCCACTCCTTTATTGGTTGTTGTCGTTGGGGTTTGACATAACTCAGAGGATATCACTTAAAAAGTAAACAAAGATTATCAGATTCCCGGTAACGAAACCAATTTGTTTAACCAAAGAATTAGACCCTTTGTCTAAAGCTTATTTTTAAGATGAATACGGGTTACTGATAATCAAGATAAAGGAGAAAAATGAATAATAGACAATATTGCATAAATATAGAATTAATTATATTCGAGAATCAGATGCCTTTACAAGCTGTATTCTCCTCCCTTATATAGGAGATTCTTACAACGTACGACTCTTGATATGGTTACTCATTAATGACTAATTATGAATTAATGAGGCTTTACAAAGGATAACGGTAATTGGGGTTCAGTTACATAATGTTCGAGTAATCAATTGTGGGTCTTTGAATCTGCTCGTAGCTTTGTCTAGATTCATTCTAAGTGTGCCTCTCTCCCATTTTGATCAAGTTGAGTTCCCCCTGGATGATAAGTTCGGGGGTTTACTGAACCGTGCCTCTTTTTACCGTATCTCTTCAAGGAGTCACGTCCAGCTGTCGCGTTTTCCTGTGTCCACGTGACTGGCTGAGTTATCAAAAGCTGCTTACGTGTGAAACTATTTTTTACCAATACAATCTCACCTCGATTTGCATGCGCATCCCGGACGTGTAGCCGGGAAGCCTTTATGTGAAAATTGATAAAAATGAAAATTTTGTATTGGAAATTTGAATAAAGTTGACTTCAGTAAACGTTTTTGGTAAACGGATCCGGACCCGTGATTTGATGGTCCCGGAGGGTCCGTAGTAAAATATGGGACTTGGGCGTTTTCTCGAAATCGAATTCTGAGGTCCCAAGCCCGAGAAATAAATTTTTAAAGAAAATTGTTCTCTGAAAAATATAAAGGTTTTTGAAAATGAAATTTGAGGTGAAACCTGTGATATCGGGCACGTGTTATGATTACGATATCCGATACAGGTTTGATATGATTTATATGTGTTATCTGTGAAATTTGATAAGAAACGGACTTAATTTGACGTGATTCGGACCTTAAATGCAAAAACTTAATGTTTATAGAAGTTTAAAGAATTTTCGTGGACTTTTAGTTTAATTCATCGTGTTAGTGTTGTTTTATGTGGTTTGAAACCTCGAGCAAGTCCGTGTTAGGTTATATAACTTGTGTGTGTGGTTGGACAGGGTTCCGGGGGCCTCGGCGTTTTTTCGGATGCCCAACAGGTGAGTTTGAGACTTTGTGAACAGCTGAACCATTCTGGTTCTGAAGTCTCGGACCTGCGATGGTATTTCCGCAGGTGCGGACACGGAGGTGCGAAGGGGGTGCTGCAGGTGCGACCCCAGGTCATTTAATGAATTTCCACGCTTGTGATTAGGTTTCCGTAGGTACGGCACCGCAGGTGCGATCCCAGTGTCGCAGGTGCGAAATATCTGGGCTGGTTATACCAAAAATCCGAGGGTTTGAAATTCATAATTCCAAATCGATTGTGAGCTCAAAACTTGGCGATTTTCAGTGGGATTTGAAGAGGAGAATCATAGGTAACGTTTCCTAACCTTAATCCATTTGTATATCAATAATCTCTATCATTTTCCTCAATCTAATCAATGAAATTGGATGAAAAACCATGAAAATGGGATGAAATTTTCCCAAGTAGAAATTTGAGGATTTAATGAGGATGTCGAATTTTGTTGATTCTTGTTCGAGTGGGTTCATGAGATAATGGGTGTTCGGAAAATATAAATTTTACCTGATTCCGAGACGTGGGCCCGGGGAACCTTTTGGGAAAATTTCCTAATTTCGCGTATTAGCTTCGGATTTATTAATTATTTTGTTTCCTTGTGATGATATTTACTCTATGCAATCGAATTGTCTAGATTTGGGCCATCCGTAGTTGGGTACTCGTGGCAAGAGCATGGTATTGAGTTGATTAGTGCAGTCAAGGTAAGTATCTTGCCTAACCTTATGTGGGGGAACTACCCCTTAGGATTGAGTCTTCTATGTTGATTGTAGTCCGCGTACACGAGGTGATGAGTGTGTACTCGAACTTATTTGCAAATAGATTGCCTTTTAGGGAGTTTTGGTCCTTATGTTCCCCGTACATGAATTGAACTTGTTATATCTGAATTCCTGATTCCTAATCTCACCTCCTCCTGTTCAAGTTAGAAGTACTTGCCTAGCATTCCTTGTTTCTTATATGATCTTAATTGACTAAATGAAGACTTTGTTTTTCCTACCGTTATGCTATGACTTCCTTCATATGCTGCCTATTTACTGAGCATTGTTCAACCTGAGTTTGTTCGGTGAAGCTAATTGTCTAATGAGATTGGTTATAGCCAATTCCCTTGCCGGGAAGATTTTGTTTCTTGGTTGCGAACTTGAATGTATAGGATCGTTGCTATATTTGTCTTGTTTTCCACTCGTTATGTTGTTCTATCTTTGTGCTTGGCATTCCTCTCAGTGGCTACTTCTTATGAGCGAGTTGTTACCACTTTTGTTATTTAAGTCTTTGTATTGATTTGCTCATCGCACTTTGTATTCGGCCTTGTTTGCTTTCGCGCCGGTTGTGGCAATATATGTTGTTTCTGTCGCATTCTGGTTGTTTTCCTCAGTGGCTGCATTACATATTTAAATTGGGACTATGGACAGAGATACGGGAGCGTTCCCCCTGTACTGCATCACATATTTAAATTGGGATTACGGACAGAGATTCGGGGCCTTTCCCCCTGTACTGCATCGCATATTTAAATTGGGACTACGGATAGAGATCCGGGAGCTTTCCCCCTGTACTGCATCACATATTTAAATTGGGATTACGGACAGAGATCCGAGACCTTTCCCCCTGTACTGCATCGCATATTTAAATTGGGACTACGGACAGAGATCCGGGAGCTTTCCCCATGTACTGCATCGCATATTTCAATTGGGACTACAGATAGAGATCCGGGAGTTTTCCCTAGTACTGCATTGCATGACATTCTGAGTGGCGGACTGAGTTCCAGTAGTTTATGATTGAGGAGATTTGAATCGAAATATATAAATATATATATTGAAAAGTATAGCTGAAAAGTAATTATCTCCAGGAAAAGCTATGTCTAAAGGACTTCTTTTCGAAAGTATATTTGAAAAACATTTGTCTTGCAGAATGATGATATTTGAAAGAGCTGTACTTGGGAAAATATATTTTGAACCTTTATTGAGTCATTGGCTGAGGCCTGACGTGAATAAATTGATATAGTGCTGAGTTGCTTGTGTTTTGTTGGGTTGTAGTTCCCTCCATTTGGATTGCATCCTTTTCATTCTCTTTGCGTATTTCTATTATGGTATCCGTTGATCGTGATTATTGAATTTTCTTCCGTATTATTCGGTCATATCGTTAATTGCATTGACAAATATTTAGATAGATATGGATCACTCATTTATACATATTTCCTTTTTTACTTATTAGACCGGTGGTGTCTTGACTAGTCCTCGTCACTACTTCACCGAGGTTAGTCTTGATACTTACTGGGCACCGTTGTGGTGTGCTCATAATACACTTCTGCACATTTTTGTGTGCAGCTTCAGGTTATGGTTGTTGGTAGCTGCGCAGATCGTTTCTGAGGAGACTCAAGGTAACCTGTTGATGCGTTCGCAGGCTTCAGAGTCACCTTCCTATTTTATTTCTATTTAACTGTACTTACTTATTCCTAGGCAGTTGTGCTTAGATTTGATAGAAAGATTTCGTAGAGCTTATGACTTGTACTTACCGGGCTTTGAAAAATTGTAAACTCTGTGAAGAATTTATTTCGATTTCTTTTTAAAATTTTCTTTATTATTGTTGTTGTTCAGTGAAAATGTTAGGCTTACCTAGTCCCTAAGACTAGATGCCATCACGATACCCAACGGATGGAAATTTGGGTCGTGACACTAGGGACCTCGGAATTCAATTCAGGGCATACGCTCAGGTCCCATATTTTACTATAGAGCCACCGGGACCGTCGAAACACGGATCCGGATCCTTTTACTCAAAACGTTGACCGAAGTCAACTAAAAATTATTTTTAAATGCTAAAAAAATTTATTTCTTCAATTTTTCACATAAAGGCTTTTCGAAATTACGCCCGGACTGCGCACGTAAATTGGGATGGGTAAAAATAAGATTTTTAGGACTAACGAGCGCAGAATAGAGTCCTAATACACAAGATGACCCCTTTGGGTCATCACAGTACCACTACACAAACATCAGCAACAAGAATGCCCCCATGCTATCACAAGTCATCACAAATCAATCTTGACATAGCCCACCTTGTCTCGCCACGTGTGCAATAATAAAGTAATGCCCGCCTTGTCTCGCCACACGCACATAATAATGTTCCCACCTTGTCTCGCCACATGCGCAACCCACATATATATATCCCGCCTTGTCACGCTGCATATGCAATATCAATAGTAACAATAGCACGACAGAATCCTCGTTCAACCCCATAATAATAACCGCACAGCAGAAACCTCGTGCATCACAATAATAGCAACCGCACGGCAGAATCCTCATGCATCACCATAACAAGTACAACATCAACAATAACAATAATACAAAAGTACGACAAGTAAATCAACTCAAGAATCTTCGATCACAAGAAACGATAGAACTAGTTCGCAAGGAATAACCATAATGGATAATACTAGGCGTAATAAGAACAGCTCAACAGGGAAGGAGATAATAGGTAACATTGGTCCCACAATATGCAGTTCAACAACAAGAGAGCTAACACAAGTCGAATAATTTCAAATAACGACAAGTCACTAAAATATAGGATATCTAACTTCTTTTAAGGTTGGACAATTAGGAAAGAGATACAACAAATTCAGCTAAGAAAGAGCAGCATAGGGATAACCATAACCTCAATTAAGGCTAAACAATTACATAAGAGATAATAATAATTTCAAATGAAGATAAGCAGTTAGGAAAGGACAACATGGCAATAGAAAGGTAACAATTTCAGTTAAGGCACATATGAATCAAATAAGCAATAAGAGTGGATCATGAAGAAATTAATTCTAATTAAGCAGGTAGAGGTGAAAATTAATTCTAAACCACGAATCGCATCATGAATCGAACTAATGAACTTTCAAATCTTCCAACTTCCAAACTCGCGTCGAAACCTATCAAATCAACCCGGAATGACGTCAAATTTTGCATGCAAGTCCCAAATAGCATAACAAAGTTGTTCCAACTCTCGGAATCGCATTCCGATCCCGATATTGCCAAAATCAATTTTTGGTCAAACCTCTCAACTCCAAAACTTCAAATTTTCCAACTTTCGCCGAAATATTCCAAATTACCCTCCGAACCTCCAAATCCAATTTCGGACGCACGCCTAAGTCTAAAATCACCATATAAAGCTGCTCAAGACCTTATCCCGCCGAACGGGACTTAAATTCTCAAAAATACCGGTTGTGTCGTTGCATTTATGTAGGGGTTCTGATACAAAAATCAAGAATTAGTTTCCTTAATAATATGCATAGGCAAGTTACTTATTTATAATACTATTGTGATTCTAATTAATTCATTTTCAGTGAAATATATTTTTATCTTAAATTGCCAAGGTAAGTTGTCTTATTCCGAAAAAGGTAGTTTTAAAAAAAAGGAGTTTTATAGCTTTACCTAGGGGTGGGCATAGTTTGGGTAAATCCGAAATCCGAGCAAAAATCCGAAATTTTTAAATTTTTGGTTTGGATTTTTGGATTATGAATTGGAGTTCGAATTTTACTTTTAAAAATTTTAGATTTTGGATTTGGGACTTCGAAATTTCGGATATCCGAAAATTCAAAATTTTTGTATCTTATATTTAGCCATACCGTTAGACATTAGCTCATTACGCCATTATCATATACATACCTAATATTAATAAGTCTAAATCTCCTAAAGTATCATGCCCATCAAGCATTAACCCGTATATTCAATACAAATTATTAAGTCAAATATGGGATTCTCTACTAAATCATATATAATATATGGTTTTCTTTTCTCTCACGTCTCACCCACACAGCCACGCCATACATGCGTTTGTAAACACTGGAGAGTCAAGGCCGAAGCTGACTAAAATTGAATTTTAAGTTCACTTTTCCCAATTAATCTTTTAATTTATAATAGTATAATTTGAACCAGTGTGATGTAATGCATATTCAAGACTTTTTTTTCTTTTCTTGAAGAGGCATTATATAGAGTCGAGAAGATATCAAAAACTAAAGCATCTTTTGATTATCATCTTTCTACTTCATTTAAATGATTATTTTTATGTCGAGTGTTTTCTATAAGCTCAACTTATAGGCTTAGAAGTCAGAACCGAAAATTCGAAAAATCCAATCCGATTAATCTGAAACCGAACTTTAATAATCTGATCCAATCCAAAATTATTTGGATTGTATTGAATTTGGATTGTAATTTCATCAATCCGAAAACTAAAAATCCAAACCGCAATTTTATATTCAATCCAAACTACCCGAATGCCCACCCCTAGCTTTACCCATAAAAACTAGACTAATTAGCTTTGTCTACTCATTTATTTTTATACCCATTAAACTAATTATTATTCATATCCATTTTAGCTTTTGTGCGTAATTGGCTATTTTTTCTCATTTTTCTCCTTTTTCTTCATTTTTTCCTTTTTTCTCCTTTTTTGTTTTATTTTAAATCATATTATTCTTTATTTTATTATTTTCAAATAATCTGATTCCATTATTTTATTTTATTTTATTTTTCCTCTTTTCTCTTTCTTGTTTTTTCATTTTCTTTATATCTTCTTCCTTTTCCAAATTAAATTAGCTCTTTCTTTTTTTACTTTTTTTCTACATAATATAATTACATTCACTTTTTTTTCTCCGTTTCTTTATTCTTTATACTATAATAAACGATAACCGATATAGTACATATTTATTCACCTTCTTTAATATAACTGATAGTATAATTTATTATTTGTCTTTCTTTTTCTCTTTTTTCTTCTTTATATCAATTATTAGAACAATTTATACATTATACATGTTTTCTCTTCTCTCTTTTCTTTCATTGTATTTCTTAAATACATGTATTATCGTAAATATTTCTAACACATAGGATTCAAAATTATATATCATTATAATAAAATGGTATATTAGTATAATAAAATGGTATATTAATATTTAATGTTATTGTAAAATACTTGTCACAATAGTATACTAAAACTTCATATAAATATACCAAATAGGTATATTACCATTTTATGCCTTCTTATACATTTTTCTTATACAACGAATATTTATTTTTATGGAATTCCATCAAAAAATCATTTAAGAAAATATTTATAAGGAAATAGTTGGAAAATTTTATATATTTTAATAAATGATTTATTTATTTCGATACAATTATATTAGATTGTATACTATAACAGTATAATATTACTATAACAATGACTTTAGCTTTGTATAATAGCACTAGATGATTCAATAAATAGTAGTCGAAGTATACTATTATGGTATATTGTATACTATTACAACAAACTATTGCAATATATTGCATATTATTATAGTATACCATTATAGTATCATATACTATCAGTATAGCTATATACTTCTACATCAATTGTACACCGCAGTGGTATATTGTTGAGTAATTGTGTTCTTTTTCAGTTATTACAATATACCATTGCAGTATATTGTATACTATAACAATATTTTATTAGATATATACTCCTACAACATATTGTACACCGCAACGGTATACTGTTGGATAACTATGTTCTTCTTCAACTTTCAGCTTAAAAATTCTATCTCAATCACCTCAAACCGGTTCCAAATGCGACCAAATTTCACTATAAACTTCCTGAAGGTACTACCAGTAATATTTTACAACACCCACTTTGAATTAAACATCAAATCTTCAAAATAAATTTTCAATATTAGGAGCTTCAAGCTCGACAATGGTGGGTCCTCAAAGACACATAAAATTTTGACCTGGGAGCTTAATATATAGCCACAACAACATGGGTTCAGAAATACAAATAAATTCACAAAAAAAGAATATAGTAATATAGAAAGAGGATTTTGGAGTGAAACTCGTGTAAAATAATATGAAAACTTGTCTTTTAAAATTTATATCGAAAATACGACTAAAATAATTGGGTAAATGCATGGGTTTGTACTGGTTGATATCATCCACTAAAAAGACTAAGCTATGAGTGTTTTTTGAAAGGAAAAGTAACATTTGGGGCGTAAGACTCTGCTTGTATAGAGAAATTGAAAAGGAAAAGGGAATTGATTAGGGGGTAAATAGGTTAGGCATACAGATACAAAAAATAAGTTATTTGAACATGAGTATAAAAGGGTAAATAGTTTAGGCTTAAAATGAGATTTTCACCAGGAAAAAAAAGAGAGACTAACATATTAAAGCTCGTCCAAGCCAGCCTTGTTAGTTGAGTGGGACATTAGGAAATTTTCAACTCAACATGATGGCCTCAAATGCTAACTTTAGCAGGCTCGTAAGGCCGTAGAATAGTGACACATCCCGTGGTAAAATCTCTTGGGCTTATCCTTGTCCTTGGGCCCAAGACAATTTCACTCTCGTTGCTAAAAGGAATGAACAATAGAAAGGGAAACTACTAATTATGTTCATTTATAAGTAGCTTTTTATAAAACTTGGCCAATTTATTAACATTACTAATATTATCTAAATGTTGTCAATATTAGCCAATTAGCTATTTGTAGCAAAAAAGGATTAAAAGATTTCTTTCTTTTGGATGGGTGTTATTAGAATAGAATGGGTAAATCTTAAGGATTTTGAATCTCAGTTTTAGGATGATTTGGCAGAGTTTTGAGGTGGTTTGAATTAAAAATTCGAAGTCGAAGATGAAACAAGAAAAAAAAATGATATGTGTATCACATGTGTATTATATTTGTATCAAATATGTATCAAATGTATATCCATGTACACCTTTGTGTGTGATACATGTGTCGCAGAAGAATTTTTTGACTCGATTTTAACTATGAATTTTGATACCAAATCAGTCAAGTCACCTCCAATCTTCTTCAATATTAGTATATTGACTCATCTATATGTTTTCAAAGAATGTTAACCATACCCATTGAAAAAGGTCTTTGCTTAGATTTTTGGAATCGTGTATATACATATATATTTTTATATTTCGTCAGCTTATTTGCTACTTCATCCATGGAATTTTCTTTCCGTCTGCCATCTAATATTGTTGATCACGCTTAAAAATATGAAAAGAGATCTTTGCGTGTGATTCTTGGAGAAAAAAAAACCTTATTTTTTAGATTTTTAATTTTTATATGTGCTTGGCTAGTTTTGATAAGTCTATGATCAATGGCTAGAGGTTGGTAAGTTACATTTGGGACATTTATGTAAGATTCCCTAATAGAAAAAGGAAAATTTCTAGAATATCTATAAAATCTAAATTATTTATGCTCCACTATTTATGCAACTATACCCGGTAAAATAATTACTCTTTACAATGATTTTAATATCAACTCCCATATTCCCATATTAGATTAGAATATGCATATTATTGTTTACATAATTTTTAGAATAAACTCCTTATGGCAAAAAAATAACTAAGTTATATGAGATATTGCATTTATATGTTTGTGTGAAATAACTTGTTCATGTGCAAATGCTTGTATTGCTTAGTTCTACTTTTCAGATTTAGAATGGAAAATGATTAGTTTCTATGATGTGATGTGGTTGCTTGTTTATGTATAATTGATTGTATTGTTTAGAATTTCAATTCAGATTCATGTTATTGTGATCATATTCTAAAAGAGAGAAGTAGCCAATCCTCCCGAGCATGAGCGCCAAGGTGGCTAGGGTTAGGTACTTCATGCATGCAGGTGCTAACGCGCTCAAGGTTGAGCTTGATTGAGCTAGTTGATAGACCCATATATGAGTTAAGTTTGATTAAGCATAATCAGAGGCCCTATTAATGCGCTCAGAGTGGGTTGAGCTTGATTGAGCTACTCAAAGGCCTCACCTATGGGCTTAGCTTGAGTAAGCATAACCAAAGGCTCTATAGAAGCTTAAGCAATGCCCATACGTGTTCCCCGATACTCGCGTATGTAGGGCCACTCGCTATGTGCAAAATTTTTAGAAAAGTTATTTCTTGAAAAATAATTCTATTTACACCTTCGGTTTTAGATATCAGTTGTAGACTCAGATTTCTGTTTTAGTTTCAGTTATAAGATACATACTCAATTTGTAGCTTCATCTTTCAGTTATTAGATTGAATTCAGTCGTCAAAATCTGTTTTAGCTTTTAGATTATTCAGTTGTTCTTATGTAAATTATCTGCTCTACTTGTTATATTTTGTTATATTAATATAGCCCATGCTAGTCTTGTCCTTCGCTTCGGGTATTCTCAACAATACTTTTTGAGTATCTTTTTATGGTCTTTCCCTCATTTGGTCATGCCACATCATGTGTTAGGCACTGAGTTTGTAGGTGACGCAACACTTGAGGCATATTCAATAGAAGTAGTGTCGATATTCTTTTCATACATTTAGCTATTATTAAATACATATATTATTCCAGGAGAATGTCGTGATGACTTATGTACTGAGATTTTTTTCAAATAGAGGCTCATGATTTTGCTAGTGGGTTCAGTTGTTAGACATGTTAAGGTTTATGTTTCAATCCACTTTCAGATAGTTATTATCTTTAGATTTATTTATGAATTTTTTGGGTATTGATGTTCAGTTTGAAATTTCAGTTACTTAGAACAGAAATTTCTTGATGAATAATGTAGGTTGAGCACCATCACATCCTATCCCGTTTCGGGCGTAATTTCATGCTTAAGTTTATTCGAAAATCAAAGAGCCCTACGAATGTTGTATACAATTATTTTTAAAGTTAAGCATCACTTATATAGTTTTTTTAAGAGAACTTTATGCAATATAATCCACGAAGAAACTACTTCCTTGAAATCACCGTTCAAAATGTGGTTGTGCCTAGTTTTGATGTGGTAAATACAATAGGTTTGTTTGGACGGTCCGCACAAAATAAAACAGATCGAGATCACAAATGACTTTGAAAGAAACCTTTAAAGTTTGCCTACTGATCAAATGACTTGCTCCAAAGTCAAAAAATTAAAGACCATCAATTATAGTGTTCTACTTCTACTATTTTCCGGATCAAAACAACAACAATGCTAGGCCGTGGGACCTTGGATTTTGCTGGAGTTTAGAGTCTTAGACCCTAAATATGGTACGTTGGATTGGGCCAAACCGAAACACAGAAACTTAAATAGGCCCCCACAACCCGAAAGGAAGAGTCCGATGTGGTTCGCTGTAGCCGACATTCAGTAGTCTAATCTAACTTCCCATCCAGTTGACTGCAATATTCAGGATTCTCATAAAAGATCCATTGTACTCTTGTTAAATGAATTTTGCTAAAAGAAAACCTGCCTACATTTATTTTTACTCTTTATGTTTTAAGAAGAAGAAAGTAATCAGAGGAGTACAAAAACTCTTCAATAATCTTTTGTCTCAATTTGAATTTTGATTATTTTATTAAAATTTACACAACTAAAAACTTACATAAATACTATCGTCAAATAAAAATTATTTAACACTCACTTAAAGTGGCACCAGAAAAATATACTATCTTTTATGAAAGTTTTTTCTTTCAGAAAATTCTAATTAAAATTATTTTCAACTAAATTTACTATTTGCTCTAAATAAATTAATGTGGTTTGATAGAGCTACTGACCAACTATGGAGTGCAGATGTATTTTCGAAGTCTTAGAATAATGTTCTTAGTAAAGTTTTGGGAGACTATAGTTGTATGGGTCAAAATCTGCCATAGAATATTTAAGATAAGATAACACTAAAGAAAGAGTCATCAATCCGTCGTTAATCGAGGCAGAGCAGGAAGCAACAAGACTCACAACCGAAGAGTCAACGAGAGTCGTGGTCGAGGTGTCGATAATGGTCGAAGTCGAGCATCGCTAATGAAGTTGTAATGGCTGATTTTTAAAATAGGATATGTAAGAGAATATTTTAGTTGATATTCTCTGCCCTTGTACTATTAGGGTTTACTAGAAAAATATCTCATATAAATAGAAAAGAGGCAATGATACGAGGAATGTGATATTCATTTGTAAGAACAAACTTTGACTAAATATTCTCTCTTATTCTTACTAAGATACAAACATTACCTTTTCATCAAGATTTTTGTCTATATTATTCCGTACTTTTCCATCACATCGGAGGACAATTGGAACATTCAAGGATTTGTCTGTCGCTCGTCATTTTCAGGAGAAATAACCAGTTAGTTCATCCTTTATTGGGTGAATCACTCCTCCTATTTACTTAAATGTTATTATTGTTATTCATTATTATTAAATACTACATTATTGCTCATACTTTTTGGAATAGGTATTGCATACCGTTGTCACTTTTCTACTAGTCTATTCGACGCTAATCACGCTTTTGGAAGTCACATCTAGAAATATTATTAATAACTAGGATTAACCCATTATCACATAAACTTAATTATTTGAACCGATTGCCCAAAATCGCATACGCAAGTATACGTGGTCAATCAAGTAATAAAGAGTGAGTGGATTATTGTTCCCTATTGCTGATCCAGCTTTGCAGGAGAACTTCGCTCAGTTCATGAGTATGTTCAGTACTCTAGCACAGGCTGGACTATTTCCGATAGCTCCCGCTACATCTCAGGCCGGGGGAGGGGCACAGACTCCCGCAGCCCGCACTCCTGATCAGAGGGGCCAGGTTGATCAGGCCCCAGAGTATATTCTTATACCCCCAGCGGCTCCAGTTCAGCATGATGCTAGGGCGGATTCTTCTAAGGCCGAGCAGCTCAGACTCGAGAGGTACAAGAAGTACCACCCACATACTTTCAGCGGACTAGCTTCAGATGACACTCTGGGATTTCTTGAGGAGTGTCATCGTATTCTCCGCACTATGGGCATTGTGGAGACCATTGGGGTTTCTTTCACCGCTTTCTAGCTGAGGGGAGTGGCATATCAGTGGTGGCGGGCCTATGAGCGGAGTAGTCCGGACGAGGCAGCCTCACTCACTTGGACTCAGTTTTTAGAGATGTTTCTGCAAGAGTATGTCCCTCAGAGCCTCAGGGATACTTGGCGCGCAGAGTTCGAGAAGTTGCGCAAGGGTACTATGAGTGTGTCGGAGTATGCAGTCCGTTTCAGCGAGTTAGCTCAGCATGCACCAGCTTTGGTCTCCACGGTCAGAGAGCAGGTTCGCCGCTTCATTGAGGGACTCCATCCTAGTATTCGGACCAGTATGGACAGAGAGTTGGAGATGGATATCACTTACCAGCAGGCAGTGAGTATTGCTAGGAGACTAGAGGGCATGTTCGCCCGGGACAGAGAGGACAGGGGGACCAAGAGGTCTCGAGAGACTGGACATTTTTCAAGAGCTCGTGCACCAACAACACGTCATGGTAGGGGTTTTATGGGTCGCCCTTTTCATTCAGCCCTTCCAATAGCCAGCAGTATTCTAGCTCCTCCTAGCCTCAGGAGTTCTATTATGCACCACCAGTATCCAGCGTGCCTCCAGTTCGAGGTGCTATTTCTGGCCAGCCCAGCAGGCCAACTCCTATTCAATCTCAGCCGCAGCGCCCTCCGAGGGGTTGCTATGAGTGTGGTGAAACTCGTCACATGATTAGAGATTTCCCCAAGGCCAGGAGGGGTGCACTTCCACAGTCTTATTAGCCTCCACGTGCTCCGCCGAGTCCTCCGGCTATTCTTCTAGCTCCAGCTGCCACTCCACCTCCTCAGCCAACTCAAGGTGGGGGTCGGGGAGGTAGAGGTCTCCCTAGAAGGGGAGGCTAGGACAAATACTATGCCCTTCCAACCCGTTCCGAGGCAGTTGCTTCAGAATCAGTCATCACAGGTATTGTCCCCGTCTACCATAGGGATGCATAAATATTATTTGATCCAGGCTCTATGTATTCATATGTGTCCTCTTATTTTGCTCCACATCTGGGGATATCTCGGGATTCTTTGAGTTCCCCTATCTATGTATCTACTCATGTGGGAGACTCTCTAGTTGTGGACCGCGTATATAGGTCGTGTTTGATTTATCTTAGTGGTTTTGAGACCAGGGCTGATTTATTATTACTCAGCATGGTAGATTTTGATGTTATCTTGGGCATGGACTGGTTGTCGCCTCATTATACTATTCTTGATTGACACGCTAAAACCATGACGCTGGCTATGCTAGGCCTGCCGAGATTAGAGTGGAGAGGTACATTAGAGTATACTCCCCGCAGGGTCAGTTCATTTCTTAAGGCTCAACGGATGGTTGAGAAGGGGTGTGATGCGTACTTGGCCTATGTGAGAGATGTCAGTGTTGATACCCCTCCAGTTGAGTCAGTTCCAGTAGTGAGGGACTTTCCTGATGTATTCCCAGTTGATCTTTCGGGTATGCCACCCGACAGAGATATTTATTTTGGCATTAATTTGTTGCTAGGCACTCAGCCCATTTCTATCCCTCCTTACTGTATGGCTCATCCTGAGCTGAAGGAGTTGAAGGAGCAGTTACAAGATTTGCTTGATAAGGGTTTCATCAGACCCAGTGTATCACCTTGGGGTGCTCCAGTATTATTTGTGAAGAAAAAGGATGGTTCTATGCATATGTGTATTTGTTATCGACAGTTGAACAAGGTTACCGTGAAGAACATGTATCCTTTGCCTCACATTGATGATTTATTCGACCAGCTACAGGGTTCTAGGGTATTCTCCAAGATTGACTTGCGTTCTGGTTATCATCAACTGAAGATTCGGGAGCCGGATATCCCGAAGACTGCCTTCACGACCAGATATGGTCACTATGAGTTTCTTATTAGGTCATTTGGGCTGACCAATGCCCCAACAACTTTTACGCATATGATGCACAGTGTGTTCTGACCTTATCTTGATTCCTTCGTCATTGTGTTTATTGACGACATCCTGGTGTACTCCCGATCACGGGAAGATCATGAGTAGCACTTGAGGACTGTGCTTCAGACTTTGAGGGAGAAGGGATTGTATGCAAAGCTCTCTAAATGTGAGTTCTGGCTTGATTAAGTGGCATTCTTGGGCCACATAGTGTCTGGGGATGGGATCAAGGTAGATCCGAAGAAGGTGGAGGCAGTGCAGAGTTGTCCTAGACTGTCCTCAGCTACGGAGATCCGCAATTTTCTTGGTTTGGCTGGGTACTATCGCCGTTTTGTGGAGGGATTTTCATCCATTGTGGCACCAATGACCAAGTTGACTAAAAAAGGTGCTCTGTTCAAGTGGACCAGGAGTGTGAGGAGAGCTTTCAAAAACTCAAGACAACCTTGACTTCAGCTTCGATGTTGGTATTGCCTTCGGGTTCAGGATCCTATACAGTCTATTGTGATGCTTTGAGAATTGGCCTTGGAGCGGTGTTGATGCAGGATGATAAGGTGATTTCCTACGCGTCTAGAAAGTTGAAGGTGCATGAGAAGAACTATCCAATTCATGATCTCAAGTTGGCAGCGATTGTTCACGCCCTGAAGATATGGCGTCATTATTTATATAGTGTTCCCTGTGAGATTTTCACTGATCACCAGAGTTTGCAACACATATTCAAGCAGAAGGACCTCAATTTGCACCAGCAGAGATGGTTGGAGTTGCTAAAGGACTATGACATCACTATATTATACCACCCGGGGAAGGCCAACGTGGTGGGCGACGCCTTGAGTCACCGGGCGGAGAGTTTGGGGAGTTTGGCATATCTTTCGGCAGTTGAGAGGCCCTTAGCCTTAGATATTCAGTCCTTAGCCAGTCAGTTCGTGCGGTTGAATCTTTCAGAGCCTATCCGGGTTTTAGCTTGTGTGGTGGCTCAGTCTTCTCTTTACAACAACATTCGAGAGCGCCAATATGATGATCCCCACCTTCTGGTTCTTCAGGACAGGGTTCGGCAAGGTGACGCCAGAGATGTGACTATAGGAGATGATGGCGTGATGAGGATGCAGGGCCGGATCTGTGTGCCCAATGTGGATGGGATTTGGGAGTTGATTCTTGAGGAGGCCCATAGCTCGTGGTATTCCATTCCTCCGGGCATCACGAAGATGTACCAGGATCTGAGACAACACTATTGGTGGAGAAGGATGAAAAAGGATATAGTGGAGTTTGTGGCCAAGTGTCTCAACTGTCAGCAAGTCAAATATGAGCATCAGAGACCGGGAGGGTTACTTCAGCAGATTGAGCTTCCAGAGTGGAAGTGGGAGCGGATCACCATGGACTCTGTGGTTGGACTTCCTCGGACTTTGAAGAAGTTCGATGCTATTTGGGTGATTGTGGATTGGTTGACTAAGTCAGCCCATTTCATTCCTGTGTTGACTACAAACTCCTCCGAGAGGTTGTGGCGGAGATTTATATCAGGGAGATTGTTCGCCTCCACGGTATTCCTGTATCTATCATTTCAGATAGAGGTACACAGTTCACTTCGTGGTTCTAGAGAGCCGTTCAGTAGGAGCTAGGCACCAGGGTAGAGTTGAGTACAACCTTTCACCCTCAGAAGGACGGGCAGTCCGAGCGGACGATTCAGATTTTTGAGGATATGCTCCGCTCTTGTGTGATGGATTTTGGAGGGTCATGGGACCGATGATTGCCACTTGCAGAGTTTGCTTATTATAACAACTACCAGTACAACATTTAGATGGCACCGTATGAGGCTTTGTATGGTAGACAGTGCCAGCCCCCAGTGGGATGTTTTGAGACGGGCGAGGCCCGATTGTTGGGTACAGATTTGGTCCAGGACGCCCCGGACAAGGTGAAGGTGATTCAAGAGAGACTTCGCGCAACTCAGTCCAGGTAAAAGAGTTATACGTACCGGAAGGTTCGTGATATGGCATTTATGGCTGGTGATCGGGTTTTGCTTCGGGTATCGCCTATGAAGGGCGTCATGAGGTTCAGGAAGAAGGGTAAGCTGAGTCCGAGATTTATTGGCCCTTTTGAGGTGCTGCGACATGTTGGGGAGGTTGCTTATGAGCTAGCCCTGCCTCCCAACCTAGCAGGAGTTCATCCGGTATTCAATGTCTCCATGCTCCAGAAGTATCACGGTGACCCGACTCATGTTTTGGATTTCAGTTCAGTCTAGTTGGAAAATGATTTATCATATGCTGAGGAGCCAGTAGCTATATTGGATAGACAGGTCAGAAAACTGAGGCCAAAGGATATTGCGTCAGTGAAGGTTCAGTGGAGGGGTCAGCCGATCGAGGAGGAAACTTGGGAAACCGAGCATGATATGCGCAGTCAGTACCCTCATCTTTTCATAGCTTCAGGTATGTCTCTACACTCGTTCGAGGACGAACGGTTTTCTTAAGAGGGGGAGAATGTAACGACCCAGTAGGTCATTTTGTGAGTTAACGCCCCGATCCCCTAATAACTGCTTTCCCCATGTCTATTTCTACTTTTTGGACTTGCCGGAGCGTTGAGTTGTGAAATTCGGAGAGTTTTTGGACACATAGTCCTTATATGTGAGTTTAAGCTTTAGAAATCAGACCGTTGTTGGAACTGTGGGAATACGGGTCCGGAATGGGATTCCATCTACTCCGTTAGCTTCTTTGGGTGATTTCGGAGTTAGGAGCGTGTCCAGAATGTTCTTCAAGGTCTGTAGTAGATTAAGGCTTGAATTGGCGAAAGTTAGAATTTTGGGGATTTCGGCCGATAGGTGGACTTTTGATATCGGGCTCGGAATGGGATTTTGAGAGTTGATTTAGTTCCGTTGTATCATTTGTGACCTGTGTGTAAAATTTGAGGTCATTCATACTAGTTTTGATGTGTTTCGGCATCAGTTGTAGACTTTGGAAATTTCATAAGTTCTTAGGCTTGAATCCATTTATAATTGGTGATTTTGGTGTTAGGTGATGCGTTTTGGAGGCTCAACTATGTTTGGATAAGGTATTAGGACTGGTTGGTAAGTTTGGTTGAGGTCCCGGGAGCCACGGGGATGTTTTAGATGCTCAACAGGTGATTTTGGAACTTGGAAAACAGCTGAACCATTGCTCGTTCTGGTTTCTCGCACCTGCGATGGACCTTCCACAAGTGCGGAAGAGGGGCTCGCAGGTGCGGGCTTGGTCAAGTCAACCAGTTCTCACAGGTGCGGTTGAGGTTTTGCAGGTGCGGAGCCGTAGATGCGGCCCATTGACCGCATGTGTGATCCCAGGCCCTTTAGAGGGTTTTTGCACCTGCGATGGATTTTTCGCAAGTGCGGGACCGCAGGTGCGTCCCATGGGGTGCAGGTGCGAATCGCTAGGGAGTTTATATCAAATTCGAGGGCTTGAAATTCATATCTTCTAAAAAATAATTTGGAGCTCGGGTGTAGGAGATTTGGAGTGGGTTTTGAGGAAAAGATTCATAGGTAACAATTTCCAACCCTATTTCCTTTGTATATCATTAATCTATAGCAATTTCTTCCACACAATCAAGGAATTTAGGTGAAAAATCATGAAAATGGGAAGAAGTTTTCCCAATTAGAAAATATGAGAATTTAATAGGATTTTGTCGTCGGTTTTCGATGATTCTTGTTCGAGTGAGTTCGTGAGTGAATGGGTTTTCTAAATTTGTAACTTTCACTCGATTCCAAGACGTGGACTCGGGGGACTTTTTAAGCAATTTTCCTAATTTCGCGTATTAGCCTCGAACTTATTAGCTATTTTGATTCCTTAAATTGAATAAATTTGGGCCATTCGGAGTCGGATACTCGTGGCAAGAGCGTGGTTTTGAGTTGAGTAGCACAATCGAGGTAAGTGGCTTGCCTAACTTTGTGTTGGGGACTTCCCTTAGACTATTTTAATACTGTTCTATGTTTGGGCGCCGTGTGCATGAGGTGACGAGTACGTACACGGGCCATTGTTGCTAAAATTCTATTTTTCCCTCCATGACTTAAATCATTTCACTCCTATTTCACTGATTCATGTATCGACTATGTAGTTTAGATTAGGAAATAGCATGCCTACCTGTTTTACTTGAATTTTCCCTAGTTATTACTATGGGTACCATGTTTAGGTAGTTTATTCCATATTTTTGCCTGTGATTTTTTCCTGAACTGTTTTAAATAAAAATTGTGCTCGGTGTTTGTACTGCATTGCGTATTTAAATTGGGACTATGGACGAGATTTTGGGAGCTTGCCCACTGTACTGCATAGCATATTTAAATTGGGACTACGGACGAGATTCCGGGAGTTTTTCCCCCGTATTGCATTGCATATTTAAATTGGGACTACGGATGAGATTCCAGGAGCTTTCTTCCTGTACTGCATTGCATACTTGTTACTGTGATATATGTTGTGCTGAGAAGATGGCTCCCTATTGTTATCTTCTTTTAGCTCATTGTTCCTACAGATTTGCCTTAGCTTGTTATATCTCTCTGTTCACATTTTTTTTTACTGTTTTACTATAAAAATCCAGTAGAGCCTTAACCTGACCTCGTCACTACTCGCCTGGGGTTAGGCTTGGCACTTACTGGGTACCAATTTGTGGTTTACTCATGCCATTTCTTGCACATGTTTTTTGTGTGCAGATCCAGGTACCATCGCTCAGTTTCATGGCTAGGGGTCCGAGCAGCAGCTTCTAGGAGACCGAAGGTAATTCTGCCGCATCTGCAGAGTCCTTCGAGTCACCTTCCACTCCAGACTTAGATCGATTTTTCATGTAAATTCCCTTACGTTGTATAGAGCTATTATGAGACAGAGCTTTTGATTATAGTGATATTCCGGGTTTTGGGAAAGTTGTATTTTGTATGCGCCAAGTGGCGATGTTTCATTGTAGACTCACTTATTTCGTCTTTATTTTATTGCTTCTATTTAATATGTGTTTCCGCAATTAGGCTTACCTAGTCGTAGAGACTAGGTGCCGTCACGATGCCTTCGGAGGGGAAATCAGGTCGTGACAATTACGCGCATGATGGCATTTTTGGAGCATCGCTTGGCTTGATCGGTATTGTAAATGACTTGTTCGAGGTAAGTGTTTTGACTAACTTTGTTGAGGGAATTTTTCCTCCTAATTTCTATTGTTTTCACATGCGGGGGTGATATATATATATGAGGTAACGAGCATATATTTATGTGCCTCGGTTAACCATGCTCGGGGTAGATTGTGCTATAATTGTGTTTTGTAGAATTTCGTAATTTCCTTAATTCATGCCTTACCTGTTTTACCGATATTAAGAACGTAGTATAAAATGTTAGTAATCAAGACTTAGCCTAATATCACTTGATCAAATTTTATAGAATTCTGAGAATACATTGATGTGTCTAGTTTGGTTCACTCTATGCGTAATCACTACTACCTTGCTACAGTTGATGTTTGAGGTGCTGGATTTGTACTTGTGTTACTGATAAAATGTGAAATTTGTGGAAGTACTTGAATTGTACGGCCCTTGAGGGCTTATTGAATCATTGCTGGCTTAGAAATTCAGTGACTGAGATATGTTGGATTATTCATTTGAACACTCTTCTCGATGTTATTTACACTTCCTGCTTTGACATTTTATTGTTATTCATATGCTTGGTGAGGAAGAGTGTAAAGCAATAAGGGTGATGCCGTGCCATTATTTATATTCATTATCATGTGAGGAAGAGTGTAAAGCACGAAGGGTGATGCCGTGTCATTGCTTATATCATTATCATGTGAGGAAGAGTGTAAAGCACGAAGGGTGATGCCTCCATTTCATATACATTATCATGTGAGGAAGAGTGTAAAGCACGAAGGGTGATACCATGCCATTTCATATACATTACCATGTGAGTAAAGAGTGTAAAGCACGAAGGGTGATGCCGTGCCATTTCATTTATATTGTTATGCTTTTAATATTGTGAGGTCATGGCACGAAGGGTGTTTCCGTGCAGGTGAGGATGAGGGGCATGAATTTTGATGTGATATCTGTTTTCCATGTATACATTTCCGCCTTTACCTTGATTTGTTATTGTCGCCATTATACATTTTGTGTGATATGTTGTTATTGTCCCGTACTTGACCTCTATCTCAATTGTTGTTGTGTTGTCCATGTCTTTTACTTTCTTAACTTGCATATGCCATGCCTATTTCCTGATTTTATAATATACTCTTGTTGTATCTATTCTATTGTACCATAGTGTAAGTCTTCCACCATGCTAGTCCTTCATGTCCTTACTTGTTAACTTGTGAAGATCATGTGTTTCCTTCTTGCTTGCTATATTGTACTTAGACCTCCATCATGCTAGTTAATTGAAATTATAACCCCTTTTCCCTAATTGTGGTCATTATCTCCATGCTCTCTCCTTAGTCTATTACTAATGTTTTTCTATACATTCTCGAGTATTATTAGTGCTTACATATTCCCTTCCTTGACATTTCTAATGTCGGTATTTCTATCATTTAGTCTGTATTGTTTTACACATATATGGTGAGGATGAGATAAATGCACGAAGGGTGTTGCCGTGACGTTAGACTTGATGTCTTAAGTACTTTATCACCCTAAGAAAGTATATGAGGTGATTGTTGTGGTTCATGAGGTTTCGTTCTAAGGAAAGGGCCGATTGAGATACTGTTAAATTTTGATTCTTTCTGATACTCTTCTATTTCCTGTCACAGTCACATTGGGTACTCTATTCTATTATTCTGCTTTTTGGTTATATTGCTAGTTTACATTATAGTGTTTATTAATGAGTATCTTTTAACTAAAAATCTCGTCACTACTTCGACGGGGTTAGTCAAGATACTTACCAGTGCATGTGGTCGGTTGTACTGATACTGCACTTCTGCATACTCTGTGCAGACTGTTGGAGCGGAGCTGCTGAATAAGTCGGGAGCTGACTCAAAAGATGTTCGTACATTCTCTATAGAAGCTGCCACTTGTCCTTGGTAGTGTTAGACATTATTAATTTGTTCATGTAGTTTTCAAATAGAATGTGTATTTATTCATACCGTCTTTGTATATTCTAAGTCTTAGAAGCTGATGAGTCGTACTACCAGCTCATAAATCCTAATTAAATTTTCTATAAGTTTATTTAGTTTGTTTCTTTTTGTTAATTGGCTTACCTAGCAGGTCAAGTTAGGTGCCATCATGACCTGTGATTTTTGGGTCGTGACAAGGTGGTATCAGAGCCCTAGGTTTGTAGGTTCTACGAGTCATGAGCAAGTGTCTAGTAGAGTCGTGTGGATCGGTATGATGACGTCCATATCTATCTTCGGGAGGCTACAGGGCATTTAGGAAAAAAATCCCTTTCTTCTTTCCTTATTGTGCGGACTTGTTTAAGCTTGAAAACCTACGAGTTTGACTCCTCCCAATCACTCATATGTGGTGTTTTGCACTCAGTATTCGTTATGTGCCAATGATCGGTGATGCTGCAGATAGATTACGATGTTTTGTCTAGCCTCAGAAGCAGATGCAGTGTCAAATCTTATAGTCGTTCATTTGTGGTATAAGGCGGGTTCATATGTCTGGTTGGTAAGCACAAATTTGGGAACATTGGATGGTGGCCTGGTTATTGTGACTAAGGTGGCTTCATGGAAAGGTGTCAATTTGCGTATAACTGGTGGGCCATCTCCTGCATGATGAGTTTGGATCGTGTGAGGTTTTCATTCGGTGGAGTTGTTTGACTATTACAATGATGGGTGAGTACTTGGCAGAGTCTTCGGGGCATTCTATGATAAGTATTGCATGAGTTTTTGAAGTATTCATCTAAATAGTTGTGAGGGACCGGGGCATGCTTTGAAGATATGGTACCTTGGGTTGCTGATAGGGTGTTCTATGGTTTCGAGCTAAGTGGTGGAGTCTTCTAAAGACAATCGGATTGTAGGGTCATAGGCCGTATAAAATTTTGGACCGAGAGATTGCTTGGTAAGGAAGAGTGTAAAGCACTAAGGGTGATGCCGTGCCATTATTTATATTCATAATCATGTGAGGAAGAGTGTAAAGCACGAAGGGTGATGCCGTGTCATTGCTTATATCATTATCATGTGAGGAAGAGTGTAAAGCACGAAGGGTGATGCCGTGCCATTTCATTTATATTGTTATGCTTTTAATATTGTGAGGTTATGGCACGAAGGGTGTTTCCGTGAAGTTGAGGATGATGGGCATGCATTTTGATGTGATATCTGTTTTCCATGTATACATTTCCGCCTTTACCTTGATTTGTTATTGTCGCCTTTATACATTTTGTGTGATATGTTGTTATTGTCCCGTACTTGACCTCTATCTCAATTGTTGTTGTGTTGTCCATGTCTTTTACTTTCTTAACTTGCATATGCCAGGCCTATTTCCTGATTTTATAATTATACTCTTGTTATATCTATTTTGTTGTACCATAGTGTAAGTCTTCCACCATGCTAGTCCTTCATGTCCTTACTTGTTAACTTGTGAAGATCATGTGTTTACTTCTTGCTTGCTATATTGTACTTAGACCTCCATCATGCTATTTAATTGAAATTATAACCCCTTTTTCCTAATTGTGGTCATTATCTATGTGCTCTCTGCTTAGTCTATTACTGATGTTCTTCTATACATTCTCGAGTATTATTAATGCTTGCATATTCCCTTCCTTGTCATTTCTACTGTCGGTATTTCTATCATTTAGTGTGTATTTTTTTACACATATATGTTGAGGATGAGATAAATGCACGAAGGGTGTTGCCGTTCCGTTAGACTTGATGTCTTGAGTACTTTATCACCCTAAGAAAGTATATGAGGTGATTGTTGTGGTTCATGGGCTTTCATTCTAAGGAAAACGCCGGTTGAGATGTTGGAAACTGTTAAATTTTGATTCTTTCTAATACTCTTCTATTTCCTATCACAGTCGCATTGGGTACTCTATTCTATTGTTATGCCTTTTGGTTATATTGCTAGTTTACATTATAGTGTTTATTAATGAGTATCTTTTAACTAAAAATCTCGTCACTACTTCGACGGGGTTAGTCAAGATACTTACCAGTGCATGGGGTCGGTTGTACTGATACTGCACTTCTGCATACTCTGTGCAGACTGTTGGAGCAGAGCTGCTGAAGAAGTCGGGAGCTGACTCAGAAGATGTTCGTACATTCTCTATAGAAGATGCCACTTGTCCTTGGTAGTGTTAGACATTATTAATTTGTTCATGTAGTTTTCAAATAGAATGTGTATTTATTCATACCGTCTTTGTATATTCTAAGTCTTAGAAGCTGATGAGTCGTACTACCAGCTCATAAATCCTAATTAAATTTTCTATAAGTTTATTTAGTTTATTTCTTTTTGTTAATTGGCTTACCTAGCAGGTCAAGTTAGGTGCCATCATGACCTGTGATTTTTGGGTCGTGACAAGGTGGTATCAGAGCCCTAGGTTTGTAGGTTCTATGAGTCATGAGCAAGTGTCTAGTAGAGTCCTGCGGATCGGTATGATGACGTCCATATCTATCTTCGGGAGGCTACTGGGCATTTAGGAAAAATTTCCCTTTCTTTTTTCCTTATTGTGCGGCCTTGTTTAAGCTTGAAAACCTACGACTTTGACTCCTCCCAATCACTCATATGTGGTGTTTTGCACTCAGTATTCGTTATGTGCCAACGATCGATGATGCTGCAGATATATTACGATGTGTTGTCTAGCCTCAGAAGCAGATGCAGTGTCAAATTTTCTAGTCGTTCATTTTTGGTATAAGGTGGGTTCATATGTCTGGCTGGTAAACACAGATTTGGGAACATTGGATGGTGGCCTTGTTATTGTGATTAAGGTGGGTTCTTGGAAAGGTGTCAATTTGAGTATAACTGGTGGGCCATCTCCTGCATGATGAGTTTGGATCGTGTGAGGTTTCCATTCGGTGGAGCTGTTTGACTATTGCAATGATGGGTGAGCGCTTGGCAGAGGCTTCGGGGCATTCTATGACCAGTATTGCATGAGTTTTTGAAGTATTCATCTAAATAGTCGTGTGGGATCAGAAGCAGATGCAGTGTTAAATTTTCTAGTCATTCATTTGTTGTATGAGGTGGGTTCATATGTCTGGTTGGTAAGCACAGATTTCGGTTTGTTCGGGTTCGGAGTGGTCATGGTGGTAATTGAGACACTTTGTCTCTTAAATTAGCTTAATAGTTGAAAAGTCAATTGAGAGTTGACTTATTGGTAAACGACCTCGGAATGTGGATTTTATGGCTCGGATAGCTTCGTTAGGTGATTTGGGACTTAGGAGTGTGTTTAGAATGAAGTTTTGATGTCCGGTGTAGAATTAGGCTTGAATTGGCAAAAGTTAGTTTTTGGCGATTTCTGGTCGGCGTTGGAAAATAGACTATCGGGGTCGGAATGGAATTCTGGAAGTTGGAGAAGGTTTGTAATGTCATTTTGGATATGTGTGCAAAATTTCAGGTCAATCAGATGTGTTTTGGTTAGTTTCGGCATCATTGGCGAAATTTAGAAGTTTTAAAGTTCATAGGTTTGAATTTGATGTAATTTTGGTGTTTTTGTGGTTTTTTTGATGATTCTAAGGCTCGACTAAGTTTGAATGATGCTTTGGGGTGTGTTGGTATGTTTGGTTGGGGCCTCGAGGGTCTAGGGATTGATTTCGGATGGTTAGCGGAGGTTTGAACTTAAGAGATTGCAGCAAATAGCTGCTAGTGTTAATCTTCTGGTGTGGCCGCACCTGCGGATGGGGAGCCGCAGGTGCGAAGATATGCCAGGCAGGAGGAATCCGCAGGTGCGAAGCATGGGCCGCACCTGCGAAGCCACAGGTGTGGAAAGGGTCTCGCAAGTGCGAAGTTTGGACTGTTAGTGGGATTTCGCAGGTGCGCACCTCGGACCGTAGGTGCGAAGAATCTTCCGCAGGTGCGGATTAACTGGGCAGAACAGTATAAATAGGTGCCTCCACGAATATTTTGGCATTTCATCCATTGTTGCATGCAGGTTGAGCTGGTTTGAGAGCAAATTGAAGGGGAGATTTGAAGGTCTTCAGTGGAGGTAAGTTCCCGGATCATAAAACTCGTCTCTATGCTATTTTGTGCCGGATTAAGCTTGAAACTTGAGGAAATTGAAGTAGAAAAGTTGGGAAAAATGGGAGGAAGTTTGGAAAATTCTTTGGTGATTTGAGCGGGCAATTTTGGTCTGATTATGGTGTTCTTGGTATGTGTAGAATCGTGGGAGGACGAGGATTCTAGGGATGTAAATTTTATAGAATTCCGAGATGTGGGCCTGGGACTCGGGTTTGGCCGAATTTCAAGAATTTTGTAAAAATTGATAGTTTTCGATTGGGTTTTGTTCCTTTAGCGTATATTAATAATGTTAATATGGTTTTAGTTAGATTCGGAGAAATCGGGAGCAATTTGAGGGGCAAGAGCATCACGGACTAGTATTGTGGCCCGATAGAGGTAAGTAATGGTTATAAATCTTATCCCCAAGGTATGAAACCCCGGACTTCATATTTCTCACTGTTTTTAGAATGGCGCACATGTCGAATGATGAGTATGTGACGTGCACTGATTTTTGGATTGGACTTTCTCCTCTCCGCGACAACTATTGAGTTTCGTATTTTACTCTAAATCATATGTTAAATTGTGTTCTAAAGACTATTGCTATATTTTAGCTATAAGCCATGTTTGGGGCCTCGTGCCGACTTGTTTAGACCCCTTGGGGGATTTTTACTGTTATTTCCTCACTGTTGGTTTATGATTTACACTCAGTCATATTGTGCTTAACTGTTTTCGAAACTTAGCCTTATTTTAAACTATTTTGAGATATAAAAATAATGTTTTGGGTCGAGTACCCCGTTTTACTGATACACTCGAGGGGCTTTTGAGAGGTTCTGACTGAGTGAGACCGAGGGCCTTATTGTGAGGATATGATACGCCACGAGGTTGCTTGATATTAGCGCTTGGGATGAAGGAGCCCCTCCAGAGTCTGTACACACCCCAGTGAGCGCATGTACCTACTGAGTGCTGAGTGCCGAGCGACGAGTGATTGGGAGGCATGAGTGACAGTGAGGTTGCCCGAGGGGCTGATACTGAGTGGTTGTGAGGTGCTGAGTGATGTTCTGCCCGAGGGGCGATTTATGATTCATGTTTTTCCCGAGGGGCGTCTTATGATTTATTTCATTTTACACTAAATTTTCGATTATTTTTATTTCCGAATTTTTTTGGAAAACACATTTTTTTCAAAGGATTTTACTGAAGTTGGCTTTTAAGACATGTTGATTTCGTATATCTATGTATATACTGTTGGAAAGAAAGGCTGTGCATATTGTGAACTGATGATATTGATTTTTATGTGTTTCTTGGCGCTTAGACTTTATTTATTTTCATTACTACTGAGTTGGCATACTTACATTACTCTCTGCACCCCTGTGTGCAGATATAGGTGTTGGTACTGAGCGTTAGCCATCTATTCCGTGCGGAGCCGGAGTTTGCGATATAGAGGTAGCTGTTCAGCATCCGCAACATCTCTGTTTTCCCTTCTTATGTTGTATCTAGTTATTCGTTCGGAGGTTTTGTATTATAATAGTATACCTTTTGGCATATTTCTTAGATGCTCATGACGTGTTGACTCCGGATTTTTGGGATGGTTAGACTGTTTAACTATTTATTTTGCCTAATGGAGTCAGTAATTCTAGACTTTTTTGAAATGTTTGAAAATGGTTGGGATTTTGGATAGAACTGTAATTATGTGATTATTGGCTGGCCTAGTTCTACGATAGGTGCCATCACGACCGATTTAGGATTTGGGGTCGTGACAAGTTGGTATTAGAGCCTAGGTTACATAGGACTCAATGGTCATGAGCAGGTTTAGTAGAGGCTTGCGGATTGGTACAGAGACGTCTGTACTTATCTTCGAGAGGCTTCAGAACCCTTAGGAACAATCTCATTTTTCGTGCCATTTTGTTGATTCTGGAAATCTAAACTTCTGTTGTCTCCTTCTCTCAGAGATGGTGAGGACTCGCGCTACCGATCAGGGTGATCAGCCACCAGCTAGACCAGCGAGGGGTCGAGGCCGCGGTCGAGGCCGTGGTAAAGGTAGGGGCCAGCCCGTGCAGCAGCCAGGGTAGTGCCAGTTGATCCCCCTACTATTCAGGATCATATTCCCGCCACAGATACTCCAGCGGGACAGGCTCAGGCACCGACAGTGCCTATTGTTATTCCGGGTCTTCAGGAGACCTTGGCTCAGATCTTGACGGAGTGTACCACCCTTTCTCAGGTGGTTGCCGCTACTTCTCAGGCCGGGGGAGGAAGACAGACTCCAGTTGCCTGGATACCTGAGCAGAGTACTCAGGGCCATCAGACACAGGGGGAGGTTCCAGCCTAGCCGATTGCTCCAATTCGGGACTTCGTGGTTCCGGCTATGCCATAGGACGACCAGGGTAGACTGGAGAGATTTATTAGACTACAACCTCCGAAATTCAGTGGTGCTGAGGACGAGGATGCCCAGGGTTTTCTGGATAAGTGTCAGAGGATGCTGCGTACTGTTGGGATTTTGGAGACCAGTGGGGTCTCATTTGCTACATTTCAGTTTTCTGGTGCTGCTTTCAGTTGGTGGGAGTCTTTTAAGAGGCGTAGGCTTGTTGGTTCAGCAAATCTCACTTGGAAGCAGTTCTCCACTATCTTTTTGGAGAAGTATATACCCCAATGATACATGGAGGAGCAACGTAGGATTTTTGAGCAGCTGTGTTAGAGGGAGCGATTAGTGACGTAGTACGAGATGCTGTTCTCAGAGTTGGATCGTCATGCTACCGAGTTGGTCCCTACTGATAGGGAGAGGATTAGGAGGTTTATAGATGGCCTTACTTATCAGCTCCGCCTTTTCATGACCCGGGAGAGAGAGAGAGTATTAGATGCTAAATTCAAGCAGGTTGTTGATATTGCTCGAGATATCGAGTCGGTTCGCCGCCAGGAGCGGGAGGAGAGGGAGGCCAAGAGGCCTCGTGTATCAGGCAGTTCTAGTGGTGCTCCTTCCAGGGGCACTTTCAGCATGGTAGAGGCCGTTCATTCATGCCTCCTTAGTCAGTCCGCCCAACTTATAGTGGTGCATCTTCCGAGCATATCCTCGTGGTTCTCAGCTGGGCCGTTCTTCATTAGGTGCCCTTCTAGCTCAGAGTGCTGCTCGAGCACCACCAGTTCAGAGTTCTTCAATGCATGAGTCCTCCAGTGGCCATTCTAGTGCCAGGGGTTTCTATCAGTCCCCGCCTCCAGCTCCAGGGAGTTGTTTTGAGTGTGGAGAGTTTGGGAACATGTGGAGACGGTGTCCCCGTCGTCCCGATGGTTCTTCTCAACAGAGGGTCCAGCCCTCGACTTCAGCCCCAGTTACTTCACTACCCGCCCAGGCAGCCAGGGGTGGTAGTCAGTCAGCTAGAGGCCGCCCTAGAGGGGAGGTCGAGCAGGTGGAGGTCAGGCCCGTATGTATGCCTTTCCAGCCAGGCCAGATGCTATGGCCTGCGATGCAGTGATCGCAGTTATTGTCTTAGTCTGTTTTCGAGATGGTTTGGCTTTATTTGACCCTGGTTCTACATATTCCTATGTTTCTTCGTATTTTTCCCATTTTCTGGATATGCACCATGAGTCTTTAGTTACCTCTGTTCATGTGTCGACTCCGATGGGCGATACTGTTGTTGTGGATCGTGTGTATCGGTCGTGTCTGATATCTATTGGGGGTCTGTAGATCCGAGGGGACCTACTATTACTCAACATGGTCGATTTTGATGTGATATTGGGCATGTATTGGTTATCTCCGTGTCATGCTATTCTTGATTGTCACGCTAAGACCATGACCTTAGCTATGCCGGGATGTCCGAGGGTTGAGTGGAGAGGTTCTTCTAAGTATATGCTTAGCAGGGTGATTTCCTACCTGAAGGCTCAGCGTATGGTTGAGAAGGGGTGTTTATCTTATATGGATTTTGTGAGGGATGTCAGTGGTGAGACTCCCGCTATTGATACGGTTCCTGTGGTCCGTGACTTCCCGGACGTGTTTCCTGCAGACCTTCCAGGCATGCCACATGACAGGGACATTGATTTTTGTATTGACCTGGTGCCAGGCACCCAACCTATTTCTATTCCAACTTATCGTATGGCACCAACGGAGTTAAAGGAATTAAAGGAGCAGCTTCAGAAACTCCTAGATAAGGGGTTTATTCATCCTAGTGTGTCACCATGAGGTGCACCAGTGTTATTTGTAAAGAAGAAGGATGGTTCTATGCGTATGTGTATTGATTATCGGCAGCTGAACAGAGTTACGGTGAAGAACCAGTATCCCTTGCCTCATATAGATGACTTGTTTGATCAGTTGCAAGGTGCCAGGGTATTTTCCAAGATTGACTTACGTTCCGACTATCATCAGTTGAAGATTCGAGGGCAGACATCCCGAAGACTGCTTTCAGGATTAGATATGGTCATTATGAGTTTCTGGTTATGTCCTTTGGGTTGACCAATGCCCCAACAACCTTTATGCACTTGATACACAGTGTATTTCAGCCTTATCTGGATTATTTCATCATCGTGTTTATTGATATTATCTTGGTGTATTCCCGATCTCGGGAGGATCATGAGCAGCATTTGAGAGTTGTGCTTCAGACCTTGAGGGATAAGAGATTGTATGCAAAATTTTTGAAGTGTGAGTTCTGGCTTGATTCTGTAGCATTCTTGGGGCACGTGGCGTCCAGTGAGGGTATTCAGGTTGATCCGAAGAAGATAGACGCGGTGTAGAGCTGGCCTAGACCGTCATCAGCTACCGAGATTCGCAATTTCCTCGGTTTGGCAGGGTACTACCGCTGTTTCGTAGAGGGATTTTCATCTATTGCAGCACCTATGACCAGACTGACCCAGAGGGGGGTTCAGTTCAGGTGGACTGAGGAATGTGAGAAGAGCTTTCATAAGCTCAAGTTAGCTTTGACTATAGCTCCGATATTGATTTTGCCTACAAGTTTAGGTTCTTATACAGTTTACTGTGATGCCTCGAGAGTTGGCCTTGGAGCGATTTTGATGCAGGATGGCAGGGTGATTGCCTACGCGTCCAGAAAGTTGTGTGCATGAGAAGAATTATCCAGTGCATGATCTTGAGCTAGCAACTATTGTTCACGCCTTGAAGATTTTGGCGTCATTATTTGTATGGAGTGCATTGTGAGATTTTCACTGATCACCACATTCTGCAGCATCTTCTTAAGCAGAAGGATATGAATTTGCGTCAGAGGAGGTGGTTGGAGCTTCTCAAGGACTATGACTTCACTATTTTATATCATCCAGGGAAGGCCAATGTTGTGGCCGATGCCCTGAGTCGCAGGGCGAAGAGTTTGGGGAGTCTAGCCTACCTTCCAGTAGTAGAGCGACCATTAGCACTTGATGTTCATGCTTTAGCAGGTTAGTTGGTGAGATTGGATCTATCAGCGCCTCTGCGGGTATTGTCTTGTGTAGCCTCCAGGTACTCTCTTTATGATCAGATTAGAGCACGCTAGTATGATGATCCACAATTGCTCATTCTTTAGGACAAGGTCCGTCGTGGTGATGCCAGGATGTGGTTATTGGTGATGATGGGGTCATGAGGATGCAGGTCCGGATTTGCATATGTGGATGGACTTCAAGATTTGATTCTGGATGAGGCCCATAGTTCGCGGTATTCCATCCATCCAGGTGCCGCAAAGATGTATCAGGATCTGAGGCAACATTATTGGTGGAGGCGGATGAAGAGGGATATTGTTGAGTTCGTGGCTCGGTGTCTCAACTGTCAGCAGATCAAGCATGAGCACCAGAGACCAGGTGGATTGCTTCAGAGATTAGATATTCCGTGATGGAAGTGGGAGCGGATCACCATGGACTTCGTAGTTGGGCTCCCATGGACTTCGAGGAGGTTTGATGCTATATGGGTTATTGTGGATTGGTTGACCAAGTCCGCGCACTTCATTCCTGTTGGTACTACTTATTCTTTGGAGCGGTTAGCTGAGATTTATATCAGGGAGATTGTCCGACTACATGGGGTTCTAGTTTCTATCATTTCTGACAGAGGTACTCAGTTCACATCTCAGTTTTGGAGAGCCGTACAGAGGGAGTTGGGTACTCAGGTCGAGTTGAGCACATCGTTTCATCCTCAGACAGACGGGCAGTCAGAGCGTACTATTCAGATTTTGGAGGATATGTTGTGTGCATGTGTAATTGATTTTGGGGGTTCATGGGACCCGTTTCTTCCACTCGCGGAGTTTTCATATAATAACAGTTATCAGTCGAGTATCCAGATAGCTCCGTATGAGGATTTATATGGTAGGAGGTGCAGATCTCCGGTTGGTTGGTTTGGGCCGGGCGAGGCTAGGCTATTAGGCACAGACCTGGTTCAGGATGCGTTGGGTAAGGCGAAGTTGATTCAGGAGCGGCTTCGCACGGGTCTAGGCAGAAGAGTTATGCGGACAGGAAGGTTCGAGATGTGTCTTTCATGGTTGGGGAGAAGGTATTGCTGAAGGTATCACCCATGAAGGGTGTTGTGAGGTTCGGGAAGAGGGGAAAGCTGAGTCCCAGATTCATTGGGCATTTGATGTGCTTAAGAGGATTGGGGAGGTAGCTTATAGACTTGCCTTGCCTACCAACTTATAGAGTATTCATCCAGTGTTCCATGTTTCGATGCTCCGGAAGTATGTTGGTGACCCGTCTCATGTTTTGGACTTCATATCGGTTAAGCTCGAGGGTGATATGTCATATGAAGTAGAGCCAGTGGCTATTTGGGTCGTCAGGTCAGAAAGCTGAGGTCTAAGGATATAACTTCAGTGAAGGTTCAGTGGAGAGGGCAGCCGGTGGAGGATGCCACCTGGGAGATCGAGCGGAAGATGCGGAGCTGATATCCTCACTTATTCAAGACTCCAGGTATGTTTCTAGACCCGTTCGAGGACGAACGTTTGTTTAAGAGGGGGAGGATGTAACGACCCGATCGATCATTCCGTGAGATTAGCCCTTTTTCCCCCGTTTCTGCTTTATCATATATTTCTTAGCCTATTTATGTTGTGTTGGGTCGGTTGGTTCGGGTTCAGAGTGGTCATGGTGGGAATTGAGACACTTAGTCTCTTAAATTAACTTAATAGTTGAAAAAGTCAATTGGGAGTTGACTTATTGGTAAGCGACCTTGGAATGTGGATTTTATGTCTCAGATAGCTTTGTTAGGTGATTTGGGACTTAGGAGTGTGTTCGGAATGAAGTTTTGATGTCTGGTGTAGAATTAGGCTTGAATTGGCAAAATTTAGTTTTTGGCGATTTCCGGTCAACAGTGGAAAATAAGCTATCGGGGTTGGAATGGAATTCCAGAAGTTGGAGCAGGTTCGTAATGTCATTTTGGATATCTGTGCAAAATTTCAGGTCAATCGGATGTGTTTGGTTGGTTTCGGCATTATTGGCGAAATTTAGAAGTTTTAAAGTTCATAGGTTTGAATTTGATGTAATTTTGGGGTTTTTGTGTTGTTTTTGGTGTTTCGAAGGCTCGACTAAGTTTGAATGATGCTGTGGGGTGTGTTGGTATGTTTGGTTGGGGCCTCGAGGGGCTTGGGATTGATTTCGGATGGTTAGCGGAGGTTTGAACTTAGGAGATTGCAGCAAATAGCTGCTGGTGTTAATCTTCTAGTGTGGCAGCATCTGCGGATAGGGAGCCGCAGGTGCGGCGCCGCATGCGAAGGACTTTGTGCAGGTGCGAAGATAGTCCAGACAGGAGGAATCCACGGGTGCGAAGCATGGGACGCACCTGCGAAGTCGCAGGTGGGAAGTTTGGACTGTTAGTGGGATTTCGCAGGTGCGCATCTCGGATAGGTGCCTCCGCGAATATTTTGGCATTTCATCCATTGTTGCATGCGGGTTGAGCTGGTTTGAGAGCAAATTGAAGGGGAAATTCGAAGGTCTTCAATGGAGGTAAGTTCCCGGATCATAAAACTCGTCTCTATGCTATTTTGTTCCAGATTAAGCTTGAAACTTGAGGAAATTGAAGTAGAAAAGTTGGTAAAAATGGGAGGAAGTTAGGAAAATTCTTTGGTGATTTGAGCGGGCAATTGTGGTCCGATTGTGGTGTTCTTGGTATGTGTAGAATCGTGGGAGAATGAGGATTCTAGTGATGTAAATTTTATAGAATTCTGAGATGTGGGCCCCGGGGCTCGGGTTTGGCCGAATTTCGAGAATTTTGTATAAATTGATAGTTTTCGATTGGGTTTTGTTCCTTTTGTGTATATTGATAATGTTAATCTTGTTTTGGTTAGATTCAGAGCAATCATGAGCCAATTTGAGGGGCAAGAGCATCGTGGACTAGTATTGTGGTCCGGTAGAGGTAAGTAATGGTTATAAATCTTGTCTCGAAGGTATGAAACCCCGGACTTCATATTTCTCATTGTTTTTAGAATCGCACACATGTCTGATGACGAGTATGTGGCACACACTGATTTTTGGATTGGGCTTGATCCTCTCCGCGGCAACTATTGAGTTGCGTATTTTACTCTAAATCATATGTTAAATTGTGTTCTAAATACTATTGCTATATTTGGGCTATAAGCCATGTTTGGGGCTTCGTGCCGACTTCTTTAGACCCCTTGGGGGCTTTTTTTACTGTTATTTCCTCACTGTTGGTTTATGATTTACACTCAGTCATATTGTGCTTAACTGTTTTCAAAACTCAGCCTTATTTTACACTATTTTGAGATATAAAAATGATGTTTTGGGTCGAGTACCCCGTTTTACTAATACGCCCGAGGGGCTTTTGGGAGGTTCTGACTGGGTGAGGGTGAGGGCCTGATTGTGAGGATATGATACGCCACGAGGTGGCTTGATATTAGCGCTTGGGCTGAAGGAGCCCCTCCGCAGTAAAGTACACACCCCTAGTGAGCGCAAGTACCTACTGAGTGCGAGTGTTGAGTGCCGAATGCCGAGTGACGAGTGATTGGGAGGCATGAGTGAATATGAGGTTGCCCGAGGGGCTAATACTGAGTGGCTGTGAGGTGCTGAGTGATGTTCTTCCCGAGGGGCGATTTATGATTCATGTTTTTGCCCGAGGGGCTACTTATGATTTATTTCATTTTACACTAAATCCTTTGGTTAATTTTATTTCCGAAATTTGTTAGAAAATACATTTTTTTAAAAGGTTTTACTGAAGTTGGCTTTAAAGACATGTTGATTTCATATATCTATGTTTATACTGTTGGAAAGAAAGGCTGTGCATATTGTGAACTGATGATATTGATTTTTATGTGTTTCTTGCCGCTTAGGCTTGATTTATTTTTATTACTACTGAGTTGGCGTACTCACATTAATCCCTGCACCCCTGTGTGCAGATACAGGTGCTGATACTGAGCGTTAACCATCTATTCTGTGCGGAGCCAGAGTTTGGGAATAGAGGTAGCTGTTCCGCGTCCGCAACATCTCTGTTTTCCCTTCTTATGTTGTATCTAGTTATTCGTTCGAAGGTTTTGTATTATAATAGTATACCTTTTGGCATATTTCTTAGATGCTCATGATGTGCTGACTCCGGGGGATGGTTAGACTGTTTAACTAATTATTTTGCCTAATGGATTCAGTAATTCTATACTTTTATGAAATGTTTGAAAATGGTTGGGATTTTGGAAAGAACTGTAATTATGTGATTATTGGCTGGCCTAGTTCCACGATAGGCGCGATCACGGCCGGTTTAGGATTTGGGGTCGTGACAGTTACTGAGTTCTGAAGACCTTATCATGGTTATAATCACGGCCGGAGTGGATGTTTTCTACAGTATAGGAGCTATAATGCTTAGAATTCAGAGTTGACTGTGAGACTTTCGTGGTGTTACAATTAGCATGTTAGAAGCGATGCGCCGCGTGGGGTGGAAAAGTTGTGTGTACAAGGTTGCAGTTAGCTTTGAAGGGGAGGATATGAGTTCTTGATGGTATAGATAATTTCCGGTGTTTGAGGTTTTGCTAGCACTATGTGTTTTAATCGGAGCGCCTATTGGCAGATACATTGTGTTTTGATTTATGGGTGCATTTCCGGGGATGATGTAGTATGAGTTACGTGTCAGCTATTTGGGAAGCGGTGTTGAGATTGGGTAGGAAAATTTCTCGTATTCGTGAGTCTCAGAGATTAAATGTTCTTGTTGGAAGACTATTCCTTCATCGTGAGTGGTGAAGGAGTGTAGAAAATTGGGTGATTAATGGTAAGTGTTATGGAAAGGTCGCTATAGACTATTGGAAGGCTATTACATGTTTGGGGATGATCGGAATTTGGTTTGGGATTATTTTGAGCCCAGTAAGGGTGTGTACTATGTATCAGATTGAATTTGCTTGTTCTTGCGCAGTCGTTGCCACATGTATATCATCGGGCGGAATGGATGTTATTCGCGTCTTGGTTTATGTTATATGTTTCTCTCTTATGATATGATGGGTTGCAAGGGCTACGTGATTCTTTGCACGCATATGTGACTCGATTTAGGCCTCATGGAACTAGGGGCGAGGTGGCCTTTGTAATGTTGCTTAGCTTGTTGCACCATAGCTGTTCTTGTCTTTCTCATATTATTTGTTCCTAATGATTTTCCTACAGTTATATTTTGTGCAATTTGTTGTGCTCGATGTTGAAGCACATGTGATCAGTGAGCCCAAATATTATGGCTCGATGGGTACCCTATATGGATTGATATGATGGGATCGGGTTGCATGCCACAATGGTACAGTGATGAAATGTGGCTTCTTATTTCTGTTTCATGTATTTTTCTTTCACCTTGTTGAGAATAGTTCATAGTAAAATGCTAAAATTTCCCTGCCTGCTTAACTTGCATAGTAGTTTTCTTATTTAGTTTTTTTACTGTTATCTGTCATATCTGAATTATTACTTGGTAGTGTACGAAATCGGGTTGTGTATGGATCTATATGTTTATTTTTGATGCTTGTCGGTGCAGGTGCTCGTATTGGCTGAGATGAGGTTTCTAGACCTGCGATTTGCTCTAATGTATTTGGATGAGGAAGGTTTGGAAGAATAACACTACATTTTGTTGAGGATGTGGACAATGGCCCTGGTCGGGCGAGTGAGTTCTTGGATTATTGATAAGATGAATGGTTAAGCGGTTATGCATGTTTCTTTCATCATCGGTAGGATATGAAGGTTTTGAACGAGGTTCTAATCGGTATGAGGTTTGCTACCGGCACCAGATTTGTTTTGGGCAGTAATGATGCTCGGCAGTTCCTATTGTGAGTGTCGAAGTAATGGGGTATATCATGTGATTACATATTGTGTTATGGTTGTGACTTGATACAACTTGTTCAGACTTATACAGTATGTGGTTGTGGGATTAGGGTCTTGTAATGAGTTCTGGATTATAGAGATTTAGTTCTAGGTTTAAGGACCAAGGTCGAAATAAGGATCTCTAGTTATGTTGTGTTGGAAGGCTTATGTGGATCAGGGTGACGTGGGATCACCCCCGGGTTTATGCTTAGTAAGGGTACACCGTGATTTGGTAGCTTTGGAAAGGGTCCTGACACGTTCGAGGACGAACGTGTGTTTAAGTGGCGGAGGATGTGACGACCCGACATGTCGTTTTGAGTATCTGCACTTCGCTCGGTATTTTAGGGCTCAAGTATCTCCGTGTTATGTTATGAGACTTGTTGGTATGTTTGAGCGTGGTACTAAGGGGCTCGGGTGAGTTTCAGATAGGTTTGGGCTGCGTTACGCTTGTTTTTCTTATGTTTCAACGTCGTTTCTTCAAGCATAAATCGTACCACATTAAACAAACGAGCTCCGATTTCGGTTTTGATTGAATTATTAGATCCGTATCGTAATTACGGAGCCATATAAAAAATAATCATCAAATTTGGACATCGTATGAGGAATTTATGGTCATTTTTCTAAAAATTGGGTTGCCAGATATTTTTCAGATTAATTACGAAATTTTCACTGAATTCGTAAAATCTGCACTATTTGCAAATATTGAAACCAACATATCTCCTTCATTATAAGGTCAAATTTAGTGATTCAAAAGCCTAAATTGACTAAAATTTCACAAGGAATCCATTGGAGGCATAAAATGCGAGTTTAGGGATCGTTTGGAACGAGAAACAAGGCAGAATAGCTGGTAGAAAAATTTATAAAACTAGGGTTTGTTCATTCGGTCATATTTTGAGTTGGGGAGCTCAGATTTGGTAGATATTTGGAGGGGATTTTCACCATATGGATTGGGGTAAGTGTTATTTACTCGGTTGTGGTTATATTTCATAAATTCATCTTCGTTTTTGGGATTTGATTGATGATTTCAAAGTGAAATTTGAGGGTTTTTGTCTAAAGTTTCATAATATGAATTTTTGAGTTTTAAACATCGATTTGGAGTCGGAATCGAGTGAAACTAGTATGGTTGAACTCGTAATGGGTTGTCGGATTTTGTGAGTTTTATCGGGTTCTGAGGCGTGGGCCCGGGTGTATTTTTGGACGGATTTGGGATTTGATTTAGGATTCGATCTTTATCATTTTGAATTATTTTCTTGGGCTTTTATTGATGTATTTGAGTTGCTTTTGGCTAGTTTTGAGATTTTTGGAGGTCACTACGCGCGTGATGGCATTTTTGGAGCATCGCTTGGCTTGCTCGGTATTGTAATTGACTTGTTCGAGGTAAGTGTTTTGCCTAACTTTGTTGAGAGAATTTTTCCTCCTAATTGCTATTTTTTGCCACATGCGGGGGTGATACATATATGAGGTGACGAGCATATATGTATGTGCCGGGTTAACCATGCTCGGGGGTAGATTGTGCTATAATTGTGTTTTGTAGAATTTCGTAATTTCCTTAATTCATGGCTTACTTGTTTTACCGATATTAAGAACGTAGTATAAAATGTTAGTAATCAAGACAACCTAATATCACTTGATCAAATTTGATAGAATTCTGAGAATACATTGATGTGTTTAGTTTGGTTTATCTCTATGCGTAATCACTACTACCTTGCTACGGTTGATATTTGAGGTGCTGGATTCTATACTTGTGTTACTGATAAAATGTGAAATTTGTGGAAGTACTTGAATTGTACGGCCCTTGAGGGCTTATTGAATCATTGTGGCTTAGAAATTCAGTGATTAAAATATGTTGGATTATTCGTTTGAACACTCTTCTCGATGTTATTTACACTTTTGCCTTGCCATTTTATTGTTATTCATATGCTTGGTGAGGAAGAGTGTAAAGCACGAAAGGTGATGCCGTGCCATCGTTTATATTCATTATCATGTGAGGAAGAGTGTAAAGCACAAAGGGTGATGCCGTGTCATTGCTTATATCATTATCACGTGAGGAAGAGTGTAAAGCACGAAGGGTGATACCGTGCGATTTCATATACATTATCATGTGAGGAAGAGTGTAAAGCACGAAGGATGATGTCGTGCCATTTCATATACATTACCATGTGAGGAAAGAGTGTAAAGCACGAAGGGTGATGCCGTGCCATTTCATTTATATTGTTATGCTTTTGATATTATGAGATCATGGCACGAAGGGTGTTTTCGTGCAGGTGAGGATGAGGGGCATGCATTATGATGTGATATCTGTTTTCCATGTATACATTTCCGCCTTTACCTTGATTTGTCATTGTCGCCGTTATACATTTTGTGTGATATGTTGTTATTGTCCCCTACTTGACCTCTAACTCAATTGTTGTTGTGTTTTCCATGTTTTTACTTGCTTAACTTGCATATGCCATGCCTAATTCCTGATTTTATAATTATACTCTTGTTGTATCAATTCTGTTGTACCATAGTGTAAGTCCTCCACCATGCTAGTCCTTCATGTCCTTACTTGTTAACCTGTGAAGATCACGTGTTTCCTTCTTGCTTGCTATATTGTACTTAGACCTCCATCATGCTTGTTAATTGAAATTATAACCCCTTTTTCCTAATTGTGGTCATTATCTCCGTGCTCTCTGCTTAGTCTATTACTGATGTTCTTCTGTACATTCTTGTGTATTATCAATGCTTGCATATTCCCTTCCTTGTCATTTCTATTGTCGGTATTTCTATCATTTAGTTGGTATTGTTTTACACATATATGGTGAGGATGGGATAAATGCACGAAGGGTGTTGCCGTGCCGTTAGACTTGATGTCTTGAGTACTTTATCACCCTAAGAAAGTATATGAGGTGATTGTCGTGGTTCATGGGATTTCGTTCTAAGGAAAGGGCCGATTGAGATGTTGGAAACTGTTAAATTGTGATTCTTTCTGATACTCTTCTATTTTCTGTCACAGTCGCATTGGGTACTCTATTATATTATTCTGCCTTTTGGTTATATTGCTAGTTTACATTATAGTGTTTATTAATGAGTATCTTTTAACTAAAAATCTCGTCACTACTTTGACGGGGTTAGTCAAGATACTTACCAGTACATGGGGTCGGTTGTACTGATACTGCACATTTGCACACTCTGTGCAGACTGTTGGAGCAGAGCTGCTGAAGAAGTCGGGAGCTAACTCAGAAGATGTTCGTACATTCTCTATAGAAGCTGTCACTTGTCCTTGGTAGTGTTAGACATTATTAATCTGTTCATGTAGTTTTCAAATAGAATGTGTATTTATTCATACCAGCTTTGTATATTTGTGATGACCCAAGGGGTCATTTTATGAATTTAGACTCCACTCTATATGCTTAATATACATAGACAAACTAATTTTAAATATCTCGATTTGCGTGCGTAGTCTGGGAGTGAAACCGAAAAGCTTTTTTGTGAAAATATGAGAAATAGTAATTTCTAGAATTTAAATTTAATTATAGTTAACTTTGGTCAAAATTTTGAGTAAACAGACCCGCATCTGTGTTCCGACGATCCCTGGAGATCCGCAGTAAAATATGGGACTCGGGCGTATGCCCGGAAGTGAATTCCGAGGTCCCAAGCCTTAGAAATCAATTTTTGAAGAAATTGTTTTGCTGAAATGTTTATGAATTGGAGAAAAGAAATAATGTTTAAAATCATTGGTATCGGGCCCGTATTTTGGATCTGGAGCCCGGTACAGATTCGTTATGATATTTAAAGATTAACTGTGAAATTTGGTGAAAAATGGAGTTTATTTGACGTGATTCGGACATCCGGTTGAAAAGTTATGAACTTTAAGTGTTCTTGATGAAAATGATGAGTTTTGAGGTTTAATTCATAGTTTTACATGTTATTTTCATGATTTGATCGCACGAGCAAGTCACTATGATGTTTTTAGACTTGCGTGCATGTTTTGTTTAGAGCCCCTAGGGCTCGGGTGAGTTTCGGATAGGCCACGAGAGGTTTTGATCATGTATAAGTGATGCTGTAGTCTATTGTTTGGTGTCCAGGCCCGTGTGTTATGCGATCGCATAGCCATGTCCGCGATCGCATAGTGTAGTCTCAGTGGGGGCCCTTTGGTGTACTATGCCAACGCATCATTTAGTGTGCGATCGCGATGCTTCGTCTGGGCAAGCTGTGCGAACGCACTCCTACTGTGCGAACGTGTATCATTAAAACATGCCTGGGGGAGGGGACGCCAGTACTCTAAGCGATCGCACCCCTCCCCTCGCGAATGCACTGCCCAGTTTCCCTTACCCTATGCGAACACATGCTTTTGAGTGCGAACGCATAGGTCTATTGCCCAGTTAATATAAATACTCTTTTAAAAATGGGCATACCTTCTTCTTCACCATATTTTCGAGGTTTACATCCCTAATAGCAATTTTCTTCAGCAATTATCATCCCCAAGTCATAGGTAATCAATTCTAAACATTGTTCTTTCAATTCCTTACTGTTTTTCATCACTTTTAAAGAAAAAACTAAGAATTTTCATGGTTAAAATTGAGGGTTTGGGTAGAATTAGGGAATTTTGTAAAAATCGAATTTTTACATCGAATTAAGGTCGGATTTCAAAACTAATAGTATATTTGGGTTCGTGGGTGAACGTAATTTGGTCCGAACCCCGAGTTTAGACCAAGCGGGCTCGGGGTCGGGTTTTCACTTTTTTTGAGAAAACTTAGGAACAATTATGTTTTTAAATAAAGATAGTTCCTTTAACATTAATTGATGATATTTAGTTAATTATGATTAGATTCGAGTAAGTTAGAGAAATATTGTAAAGGAAAAGCTATAATTGAGTAGTGAGTGGCCTACGAAATTGAGGTAACTGTTTGTCTAACTTTGACTTGAGGGAATAGGAATCCCCACTTGTTTGCTATGTGAAATGCATGTGTGTGGTGTATAAGTGAGGTGACGAGTATCTATGCACCACAAAATTGCCTGTTAAACATGATCACTTTCCCGTTCCCAACTTAATTGATTCTTGTCTTAATTGTTCTATGTTCATTATTGTTTCTATGACTACTTCGCCTTGTTATTTTATTGTTAAATATTGCTATGGTTATTTTGAAAAGAATATTGTTGTTTTAGCTGGTTCCCTTGTGGTACAAAACGGTTGAGCGGTTTGGCATTGTTTTTACGATATATATATATATATAT
>ML329577.1:0-13627 GCA_005239505.1 Nicotiana paniculata | reverse complement strand
TTTCTTATTTATAATTGTTGAGACAAAAATATTGTGAAAGGCTTGGCCTAAATTGTGAAATTTCTGAATAAATTGATATGACATTTCCTGTAGGAGCGGGTTGCATGATGCAACAAGGAGTGATAAGGGTGGGCAGGTGGGATCGGGTTGCACGCCGCAATAGGAGTAATAAGGGTGATATATATAGGGAGGAGCAATAAGGGTGGATAGGATGGAGCAGGTTGCACGCCGCAACAAGGAGCAATAAGGGAGGACATTTATATTTTTACTGAATTTTAAAGAAAATAAAGATTTGAAAGACTTAAATGTTTATTTTACTATTCTTCATATTTTCGACACTACTTTTATTTAAAGTTAAAGTTTGGAAACTTAGAAATTATTGTGACTTGATTATAGATGAGGCCTGGAAAAGGCGGCTGAGTTATTTTATTGTTGTTGCAGTACTAAATTTTTTGTTTAGATTTCCTTCTTTCTTTATATATTATTGTTACAGGTTATATTGCAAAAGCTCCGCCGTAGCCTCGTCACTACTTCATCGAGGTTAGGCTCGGCACTTACTCAGTACATGGGGTTGGTTGTACTTATACTACACTCTGCACTCTTTTGTGCAGATCCAGGTACCGGCCATCAGTAGAGATATTTAGAGCGGTTATTCATTTATTCAGAGACACGAGGTATATCTGCCGGCTTTCACAGATCCCGAGAGTCTTCTCCTATTTTCATAAAGGCGAAATGGCTTCCTGGCCACTTAAACTTGCATCACTTTGTAAAACCGATATATGAACTTTCGGGTTTCCCATTTGAACACCTTTACTTGAGAAAATGGCTACTAATAAACACTTGTGATGGTACGTGTTGTTCAATTACTGCTGACATGGATTTAATTTAATATTATCATCCATTCATTCACATTTTGTTGACACCTGGATGTTCAAGGTCCCACTTTTTTTTTTTATCAAATTAATTTTTTCTACACATATCCTTCTACTCTCTCAGAACCCGCCGAAAAATACCTTACCAAACTGGGAATCAATCTGAAAAACTTTAGATTTTATCTTCGGCAACGACTCCGGCGATTGTCTTTTTTCTATCTCACCCAATACCTTTCACTTTCATTGTTTATCATCTTCTCACCAAGAAAATATGAATTATCTGCAAAACCTTTTACCAAAAAAAATTACAAGGAAAATATCACCAAAACTAAAAGATAAAAATCACCACCTCCAAAGATCAACGAGAAAAATCATGAAGTAGTGAACAACTTTTACCATGATTGAAATCAGATCCAACTTTTCCCAACAAATCAGCAGATAATTTCAACAAATCAGAAAGCAGCGACTATGATCGAAATCAGACACAATTTTTTCCAACAATTCAGAAAATAATTTCAGAAAATCAGAAAGCAATGAACACTATTTGCTTTTCAATTTCTTGATCCCAAACCGAACAATTTCAGTATATCAACCTTAAGTTTATTATTCACATTTAAGATTCTCAATACACAAGTAAAAAAGCAGATATGTCGGTTTAATATGGAGCTTTGGAGTGTGATTTATCAATTTTTTTGTTATGGACTTAGTTTGGAATAAAGGTGGAAGAGAGGGAAAAGGAAGAAGTAGAGAAATGGACGGGGGGATTACGGGGGTGGCGACAATTAAGGGGGGTGGGAGGGGGAAGGAAACACGAGTGAAGAAAAAGAAGGGGTAGGGGGTAAGCATACGGGGAGGTATGAATAGAGGTGGATATTTTTTTATTTAGTTCTTATTAAATTTATCGTATTCACACGCTTTATATCCGTGATTAATACGCAATTGACTACATCAGCTATAATATTGCCACATAAGCATAATCAACGGTCAAAGGTGTTTATTAGTAGCCATGTTATCAAATAAAGGTGTTCAAATGGGAAACCCAAAAGTTCATATATCGGCGTTACAAAGTGATGCAAGTTTAAGTGTACAGGAAGCCATTTAGCCTTTCATAAACGCTGTTTTATTATATTCAGAAATGTTACATTATTTCTTTCAGCCAAGTATTTGTAGTATTCTTTAGTAGTTCGTGAATTGTGATATCAGACTCTGGGTAGTTTTTGGGTTTCTCTATATAATTAGTTCGTGGCTCGGTGTATTTAATTGTTTATTTTTTTAATAAATTGTGACTTATTCATTTAAAGACATTAGATTGAGTATTAATTTAAAATTGTTTTATCCTATTTAAATGGTTAATTAAAGGAAATAGTTAAGCGAACTCTAACAATGGCTTGCTTAGCAAGTGTGGTGTTACGCCCCATCACGATCCCTAAGGTTGGGAATTTGGGTCGTGACAAGTTGGTATCAGAGCACTAGGTTGCTTAGGTCTCACAATTCACGAACAAACTTGGTAGAGTCTGAAGGATCGGTATGGAGGCGTCTGTACTTATCTCTCATAGGATATGAAGTTAGGAACAATTTCACTTCTATTCTACTATATCGTGCGAATTTATTCTACCATTGATGATTGAACTTGTCTATTCTTGTCCTCTCACAAATATCGACAACATGCAAAGCGTCTACAACCAGATAAGTGATGAAGCCCCAATGACAGCTACGCTTAGGGGAAGAGACAGAAGCAGAGCTCATTCTAAAGCTCGAACATTAGCACCTATTCTACAGTCTCAAATGGATATAGACACAGAGGTTCTAGCTAAGTTGGTACATGTTGGACTAATATACATTCCAGAAGGATTTATAGCTACTCCAGTATTGCAAAAAAAAGGGAATAGTTGAAAGCAACGGGGTTGATTTATATGAGCTGTGAAGTTTAACATTGTGAATTATCAGACATTGTGACCTATGGCTTCGTGACAAGTAGGGAAGTCCATTGTCAAGGAATAGATTGTGGGGTCATGTGTTATATCTGTTTGGGCTTGGAAGGTATAAGGCCTGTGATTTTTGCAAGAGATAAAGCTGGACTTGCGAAGGCTTACTCAGCGTGGAAGTCACAATTGCGGATTTTGGGTGCTCCAGAGGTAGTACAGTGGTTAACAAGCTTCTAGACGATATGGTCCGTGCCAGGAATTATCTGTAAAAAGCTCTACCTTTGGGATTGTTGTGCATCAATAGGGATAAGAGCTACCCCAAAGAATAACGAAGAGCATATGAATAAATGGGGTGGCTCAACAGTGTTGAGTTAGCATAGTAAAAGAAAGAATGGGCCGTCGGTGTTTGTAGCAAACCCATGAAGAGGATGACCAGCGAATGCAACACCAACTACTTGACTCAATTCTCATAAATGCTATTGAAAGGCTTGTTTCTCGGACTCTCCATAATGCGTGGCACATAAGGTTTGAACGATTATGTCAGGTCACCATTGAAACGTCAGAACATGCCATCAAGTTTGATAAGTTAGCCTGTCATACTCCTACTTCGGTTCATATAGCCAGAGAGCAAGTTCATAGACTCATTAAAGGACTCAAATATGATTGTAAATTTTTTTTATTTTACGACTCAGGGAAGGTTGATACTTCATTTCGGCGAGTGATAGAAATTGTCCTAGACTTTGGAGAGTCATATTTCACCAGAATACTCAGGCTACGTGCCCCATTGCAGTTATAACTCAACTCACATGACCAGCTAGGGAAAAAGGAGTCGGAATGTCGAAAGTGGAGGTTAGATTCCTAGGTGGAGATCCAGTCCGTTGATATATTTTCTATGGTATGGCTGAGGTTGTTACATTAAATGGTGTCATTACAAGAACAATCTCTAATTATTATAAAGGGATGATTTCCTGAACTTAATACGGTTATGCATATCTAATAAAAATCTTCTAATATGCTGCACTCTCGGGTGAACTTCGTAACTCAAAAATCTACTTATGTAAATACTTGTATTGAGAAAATCTATGGAGATAGATATGTTTATCATTAGGTGTTGTAGTTTTGCTTAACGGAAAATATTTAAAAGAAGAAAATTGAAAGTTTCGATTGGCACGACATGCATACTACTTGTGATTCAGAATTAAGGGAGAGATCCTCGCATTTTAATATGATTTGAGATGCTTAAATCCAACTACGAGCTGTGGTGGAAGTTCTGTAAGGACGAGGTCATTGTGATGGAAATTCTTGTGTTTAAATTCTCCCTTGTGAATTAAACTTTTACTATAGTACTGGTAGGGAGTCACGCCTGTTAGGATTATTCAACAATTTATGTATAATATAATGATGATAATCATAATAATAAATGACTAAATAATTATAAAATTAATACTAATAATAAGTAAATAAATAAATAAATAAATTAATTAATTAAATGTGCATAATTTTTCAAATCCGTGTTATAATTATTGAGCTTTGACGTACGAGGTTGGTGCACGCCCGTGTGGCGTTAAATGAGACACGTTAATTCGGGTATATAATTATGAGGTCTTCATGAATCGCATCTCGTTATGAGTATTGTGAAGGGTAGAAAGGGGATTATTGTTACGTGAAGTTATTGGGTGATTCTCTAATTGATTATGAACAACTATTAAGATCATATTGAGCTGAAAGGGTGTTCCATTCCAATGGTCAGGCGAGTGTGGGTAGAACTTTTAGAAGCTCAAGATGGATTTGACTATGGCGCCAATGTTGGTGACGCCCACAGGTTCAAGATTGTGCACGGTGTATTGTGGCCCATCTCGTATTGGATTAGGTACAATATTAATGCATGATGGCAAGGTGATGGAATATGCGTCTCGGCAGCTGAAGGTCCATGAGAAGAATTACCCTATTCATGACTTAGAGTTGGCAGCCATTGTTCAGGCATTGAAAATTTGGAGTCATTATCTTTATGGTGTGCTGTGTGAGGTTTTTACTAACCATCGCAACCTTCGGTACTTATTCAAGCAGAAAGATCTAAATTTGAGGCAGCAGAGATGGTTAGAGTTACTAAAAGATTACTATGTCACTATATTCTATCACCCAGGGAAGGCCAATGTGGTGGCCGATGCATTGAGTAGAAAGGCGGTGAGTATGGGCAGCCTTGCGTATATTCAAGTAGGTGAGAGACCGTTGGCTTCAGATATTCAGACTTTGGCTAATCAATTCGTGAGGTTGGATATTTCACTCGGCATGTTCTAGCTTGTACAGTCACCCGGTCTTGTTTAATTGAGCGTATCAGAGAGCAGTAGGATGATGACCCGCATTTGATGGTCCTTAGGGACACAGTTCGGCACGGTGGTGCCAAGCAGGTTACAGTTAGAGATGACGGTGTTTTCAGGATGCAGGTTCGTATATGTGTGCCTAATGTTGACGGCCTTCGTGAGTTGATCCTTGAGGAGGCTCACAGTTCTAAGTATCCTATTCACCCTGGTGCAGCCAAAAGGTATCAGGATTTGAAACAACATTATTGGTGGAAAAGGATGAAAAAAGAGGATATTGTCGCATATGCGGCTCGTTGCATGAATTTTCAGCAAGTGAAGTATGAATATCAAAGACTCGGTGGTTTACTTCAGCAGGTAGAGATTCTCGAGTGGAAGTGGGAGCGTATCAATATGGACTTCGTTGTTCGACTCCCACGGACAAAGGAAATTTGACACAGTTTGGGTTATTGCAGATAGGCTGACTAAATCAGCACATTGCATTCCTGGGGCAAGTACTTATACTTCAGAGCGGTTGGCTGAGTTACATATTCGGGAGATAGTTCGCCTTCATGGTATGCCCGTTTCTATCATTTCTGATCGAGTTACGCAGTTTACTTCGCACTTTTGTAGAGCAGTTCAGCGTGAGTTGGGTACCTGAGTGGAGTTGAGTACATCATTTCACCCCAGACGGACGTGCAATCCGAGCGTACCATTCTGATATTGGAGGATATGCTCCGCACTTGTATTATTGACTTCGGAGGTTCGTGGGACCGATTCTTGCCTTTAGAGGAGTTTGCTTATAATAACAGCTATCAGTCGAGCATTCAGATTGCTCCTTATGAGGCTTTATATGGTAGACGGTACAGATCGCTAGTTGGATTGTTCGAGCCGGGAGAGGCTAGGTCACTGGGTGCAGACTTAGTTCAGGAGGCCTTGGATAAGGTCAAGATTATTCAGGAGAGACTTTGTGCAGCTCAGTCTAGGCAAAAGAGTTATGCCGATCGTAAAGTTTGTTTTGTGGAATTCATGGTTGGAGAAAGAGTATTGCTTCGTGTGTCGCCCATGAAGGGTGTTATGAGATTTGGGAAAAAGGGGTAAGTTGAGCCCTAGGTATATCAGACCGTTTGAGATTCTTGATAGAGTGGGGGAGGTAGATTATAGACTCGCGTTGCCTCCAAATTTATCCACAATTCATCCAGTATTCCACGTGTCTATGCTCCGAAAATATCATGGTGACCCGTCCCCTGTGCTAGACTTCAGCTCTGTCCAATTGGACAAAGACTTGACTTATGAGGAGGATCCGGTAGCCATTTTAGACCGGCAGGTTCGTCAGTTGAGATCTAAGAGTTATCCTTCAGTTTGAGTGCAGTGGAGAGGCTAGCCCGTTGAGGCAGCTACTTGGGAGTCCGAGTCGGACATGTAGAGTAGATATCCACAATTGTTCGCAGATTCACGGAATTTTCTATGTCCGCTCGAGGACGAACGTTTGTTTTAAAGTTGGAGATTGTGATGACCCAAGGGGTCATTTTATGAATTTAGACTCTGTTCTTGGATTAATATCCCTAAAAGACTAATTTTAAATACCTCAATTTGCGTGCACAGTCTGAGAGTGAAACCGAAAAGCTTTTATGCGAAAATATGAGAAATAGTAATTTCTAAAATTTAAATTTGATTATAGTTGACTTTGGTCAACATTTTGAGTATACGGACCCGAATCTGTGTTCCGACGATCCCGGGAGGTTCGCAGTAAAATATGGGACTCGGGCGTATGCCCGGAAATGAATTCCGAGGTCCCAAGCCTTAGAAATCAATTTTGGAAAAAATTTATTTTGCTGAAATAATTATGAAATAAAGAAAAGCATCAATCTTTGAAATTATTGGTATCGGGCCCGTATTCTATATCCAGAGTCTGGTACAGGTTTTTTATGATGTTTAAAGGTTAACTGTGAAATTTGGTGAAAATGGAGTTCGTTTGATGTGATTCGGACATCCGATTGAAAAGTTATGAACTATAAGAGTTCTTGATGAAAATGATGAGTTTTGAGGTTTAATTCATAGTTTTATATGTTATTTTCATGATTTGATCGCACGAGCAAGTCCGTATGATGTTTTTAGACTTGCGTGCATGTTTTGTTTAGAACCCCAAGGGCTCGGGTGAGTGTCGGATAGGCCACATGATGTTTTTACAGTTGAAAGATTGCTGGTTTTTCTGTTGTCAGTGCACAGCCCTTTTGTGCATTGCATTCGCACCCCTCTGAACGCGAACGCAGAGAATAAAAATGTTGGGGAGTCATTTTGTTCTATGCGAACGCACCCCCCAGATGCGAACACATAGAGTAGTTGGGACCTGGGGAGGGGGGGGCTGTGTCACGACCCCAAATCTTAAGCCGACAATGATGGCGCTTATCATGGAACTAGACTAGCCAACCATTACAGACTATCATAATATTTCATAATTTCCCAAAATTTAGCAGATTTGAAAACAACAAAATGAGATGAACAATTTATACAGTTCCCCAAAACCTGGAGTCAACTGTCATGAGCATCTAGGATTGTAAATACAATGTACAACAGGACTTGCTACTACAAAAGCCTGAGGTAGAAAAGATAAAAACTATGCATTGAGGAAAGGAAAGGAGGTGACCTGGAGACGTTAAGCAGCTACCTCGATCCTCGAACAAACTCCAGGCGCGTCCGAAAGTCAACTATTGAGATGGTCCGGTACCTAGATCTACACACAGAGGTGCAGGGAGTAACGTGAGTACGCCAAACTCAGTAAGTAATCAAAGCAACTAAAAACTTGAGTGTAGTGACGAGCATTTATAAATCATGTAAATCTATATTATGAATAATAGTGGAAATGAATAGGTCAAGTAAGGAATCTACATTCCGAATATTTCATAAAACTCCAATTTCCGTTAAAAATCTCGCATAGAATAATTTGTCCAACATTATCATCAAAGGCTCAATGTAAAGAAGAGTAAAAAACAGTAGTTTCATAAAATATAAGCCCCTCGGGCACAGTATCACTCACAATAAAGCCTCTCGGGCAAGCCTCTCAGTCACTCGTGACTCCACTATCAGTATTTCATGCTCACACTAGACACTCGTACTCAGCAAGTACCAGGAACACATACAACTGCTACGGCGGGCAGCCTGATCCAACATATATATATATATATATATACACATATCTATACTGCTACGGCGTGCAACCCGATTTACACAATAGTCGACTGCGCCCACTGGGGGTGTACAGACTCTGGAGGGGCTCCTACAGCCCAAGCGCTATATTTGTTGCGGAATGCATCCCGATCCAATATGTATATTTCTACGGCGTGCAACCCGATCCATATATAACATGTATTGTTATGGCGTGCAGCCCGACCCATATATAATCTATATTGCTGCAGCGTGCATCCCGATCCATATGTAATATATAACATATATATATTGCTGCGGCGTGCAACCCGATCCGTATCTATCCTCACATACTTGGCTCTCGGCCTGGACATTTATATTGCTGCGGCGTGCAACCCGATCCATAACTATCCTCTTATACTCGGCTCTCGGCCTGACTCAGTCATCCTCACAAGCCACTCGGGCAATTTATCTCAACTCACAGGACTCAGCCCAAAATACTTCTCAGAGTTTCAATGCAGTGTGATAATAGTGAAAATAAAAACAAGTGGTAAGCATGACTGAGTTCACAAATGTTCTATCAGGATAATGGTAGAATAGTGTAAAAATACCTCTAAGGGTCTAAACAGGCCAGCACAAGGCCCCAAACATGGCTCATAGCCCATAAACAAGTATAAATTTCTAAAATACAGGATATCGCAAGGTTTTAAATTGAATACGTGGCTTAATAGTCGCTACGAGACGGACCAGGTCACAATCCCTATCGGTGCACGCCCCCACGCTCGTCACCTAGCATGTGCGTCACCTCATTTACCAAAACAATATCAAATACCGGGGTTTCTTACCCTCAGGTTTAGAGTTACAATCATTAGTTACCTCAAAACAGCCCAATAGCTACTCCGTGATGTTGTTGCCCCTCGAATTGGCTCCCAAATCCTCCGAATCTAACCAAAATCAGATTAACATCATCAATATACGCTAAAGGAACAAAACCCAATCGAAAGCTATCAATTTAAGCACAATTTCCGAAATTGGCCAAACCTGAGCCCCAGGCCCACGTCTCGGAATTCGATAAAATATACATCACAAGAATCCTCATACTCCCACGATTCTATACATACTAAGAACACCCAAATCGGACCACAATTGCCCACTCAAATCCTCAAAAGAAATTTTCAATTCCATGCACCTAACCTCCCCAATTTTGGGTTTAAATCCAACAATTTTCCCGTTTAATTACTTAGAAAATTATATAGAATCGAGTTATGAAGTTGAAAATCTTACCTCCAAGTGATTCCCTTCGATTTCCTCTTCAAACCCTCTCAAAGAGCTCCAAACCCGCTCAACAATGGAGGAATTTAGACAAAAATGCGCAAAAATGACCTTTTAAAACATTCTGCCCCGCACTAAATATCAACTCACTGCGATCGCGGGACTACCCACGCGATCACGAAGAACAAACTTACTGCCTCCAAATATTACCCATTGCGATCGCACCATTCCCCACTGATCGTGAAGATTCGACTCCCTGACCTATGCGATCACATTCCCATTAACACGGTCGCGAAGAACAATTGCAACAACCTCACACACCCCCTTTTTCTTCTACGCGATCGCACAAGGAACCACGCGACCACACTGCTCTGGCTGCCCAACCTATGCGATCACAAACCTCATTATGCGATCGCATAGAACAAATCTGCCTGCCTCAAAATTTACTTTACGCGATCGCAGATGAATTCACGCGATCGCAATGAACAAACCACTGTTACTAAAACACCAAAAAACCAGCAATCTCCCAAAGACCAAAAGTGCCTGTTTGAGCATCCGAAACACGCCCGAGGACCCCGGGACCTCAACCAAACCTACCAACATACCCCATAACATCATTCAAACTTAGTTTAGCCTTCGAAACACCAAAAACAACGCAAAAATACCAAAATCACATCAAATTCAAGCCTATGAACTTTGAAACTTCTAAATTTCGCCAATGATGCTGAACCCATCCAAAACACATCCGATTGACCTGAAAATTTTCACACATATCCAAAATGACATTACGAACCTGCTCCAACTGTCGGAATTCCATTCCGACCCCGAAAGACTATTTTCCCCTGCCGATGGGAAATCGCCAAAAAACTAACTTTCGCCAATTCAACCCTAATTCTACACCGGACATCAAAACTTCATTCCAAACACACTACTAAGTTCCAAATCACCTAATGAATCTATCCGAGCCATAAAATCTACATTCCGAGGTCGTTTACCAATAAGTCAACTCCCAGTTGACTCTTTCAACTATTAAGCTAATTTAAGAGACTAGGTGTCTCAGTTCTCACCACGACCACTCCGAACCCGAACCTACCGACCCAATACAACATAAATAGGCTAAGAAACATATGATAAAGCAGAAACGGGGGAAACAGGGCTAATCTCACAGAACAACTGGCCGGGTCGTTACATCCTCCCCCTCTTAACCAAACGTTCATCCTCGAACGGGTCTAGAAACTTGCCTGGAGTCTCGAATAAGTGAGGATATCTGCTCTGCATCTCCCGCTCGATCTCCCAGGTGGCATCCTCCACCGGCTTCCCTCTCCACTGAACCTTCACTGAAGCTATATCCTTAGACCTTAGCTTTTTCACCTGACGACTCAAAATAGCCACTGGCTCTACCTCATATGACATATCACCCTCGAGCTGAACCGTGCTGAAGTCGAAAACATGAGATGGATCACCAACATACTTTCGGAGCATCGAAACATGGAACACCGGATGAATAATCGATAAGCTGGGAGGCATGACAAGCCTATAAGCCACCTCCCCAATCCTCTGCAGAACCTCAAAAGGCCCAATAAACTGGGGACTCAGCTTTCCCCTCTTCCCGAAACTCATAAAACCCTTCATGGGTGACACCTTCAGTAGCACCTTCTCCCCAACCATGAAAGACACATCTCGGACCTTCCGGTCCGCATAACTCTTTTGCCTAGACTGCACCATGCGAAACCGCCCCTAAATCAACTTCACCTTACCCAACGCATCCTAAACCAAGTCTGTGCCTAATAGCCTAGCCTCGCCCGACTCAAACCAACCAACTGGAGGTCTGCACCTCCTACCATATAAAGCCTCACACGGAGCCATATGGATACTTGACTAATAACTATTATTATAAGAAAACTTCGCGAGTGGCAGAAACAGATCCCATGAACCCCCAAAATCAATGACACAGGAACGCAACATATCCTCCAAAATTTGAATAGTACGCTACGACTGCCCGTCGGTCTGAGGATGAAATGTTGTGCTCAACTCAACCTGAGAACTTAAATCCCTCTGCACGACCCTCCAAAACTGAGATGTGAACTGAGTACCTCTGTCAGAAATGATAGAAACTGGAACTCCATGCAATCAAACAATCTCCCTGATATAAATCTCATCTAACCGCTCCGAAGAATAAGTAGTACCAACAGGAATGAAGTGCACGGACTTGGTCAGCCGATCCACAGTAACCCAGATAGCATCAAACCTCCTCGAAGTCCATGGGAGCCCAACTACTAAGTCCATGGTGATTCTCTCCCACTTCCACTCCGAAATATCTAAGCTCTGAAGCAATCCACCTGGTCTCTGATGCTCATACTTGACCTGCTGACAGTTGAGACACCGAGCCACAAGCTCAACAATAGCTCTCTTCATCCGCCTCCACGAATAATGCTGTCTCAGATCCTGATACATCTTTGCGGCACTCGGATGGACGGAATATCGCGAACTATGGGCCTCAGATAGAATCAAATCTCGAAGTCCATCCACATTGGGCACGCAAATCCGTCCCTGCATCCTTATGACCCTATCATCATCAATAACCATATCCCTGGCATCACCGCTACGGACCCTGTCCTGAAGAACGAGCAAGTGTGGATCATCATACTGGCATGCTCTAATCTGATCATAAAGAGAATACCTGGAGGCTATACAAGCCAATACCCGTGGGGGCTCTGATAAATCCAATCTCACCAACTGACCCCCTAAAGTCTGAACATCAAGTGCCAATGGCTGCTCTGCTACTGGAAGGTAGGCGATACTCCCAAAACTCTCCGCTCTGCGACTCAGGGCATCAACCACTACATTGGCCTTCCCCGGATGGTATACAATAGTGAGGTCATAATCCTTGAGAAGCTCCAACCATCTCCTCTGAAGCAAATTTAGGTCCTTCTGATTAAGCAAATGCTGCAAACTACGGTGATCAGTGAAAATCTCACAATGCACTCCGTATAAATAATGACGCCAAATCTTCAAGACGCGGACAATAGCTGCAAGCTCAAGATCGTGCACTGGATAATTCTTCTCGTGAACCTTCAGCTGTCTGGACGTGTAGGCAATCACCCTACCGTCCTGCATTAGAACCGCTTGAAGGCCAACTCTCGAGGCATCATAGTATATTATATAAGAACCTGAACCCGTAGGCAAAACCAATACCATAGTTTTAGTCAAAGCTGACTTAAGATTCTGAAAGCTCTCCTCACACTCCTCAGTCCACCTGAACTGAGCACCCTTCTGGGTCAGTCTAGTCATAGATGCTGCAATAGATGAAAATCCCTCTACGAATCGATAATAGTACCCTACCAAACCAAGGAAACTGCGAATCTGGGTAGCTGATGACGGTCTAGGCCAGCTCTGCACCGCCTCTACCTTCTTCGGATCAACCTGAATACCCTCACTGGACACCACGTGCCCCAAGAATGCTACTGAATAAAGCCAGAACTCACAGTTCAAAAATTTTGCAAACAATCTCTTCTCTCTCAAAGTCTGAAGAACAACTCTCAAATGTTGCTCATGATCCTCCCAGGATTAAGAATACACCAAAATATCGTCAATAAATACGATGACGAAATAATCTGGATAAGGCCGGAATACACTGTGCATCAAGTGCATAAAGGCTGCTGGGGCATTGGTCAGCCCGAATGACATAACTAGAAACTCATAATGACCATATCTAGTTCTGAAAGAAGTCTTCGGAATGTCTGGCCCCCGAATCTTCAATTGATGATAGCCGGAACGCAAGTCATTCTTGGAAAATACCCTGGCACCCTGCAACTGATCAAACAAGACATTTATACAAGGAAAGGAATACTGGTTCTTCACCGTAAACCTGTTTAACTGCTGATAATCAATACACATACGCATAGAACCATCCTTCTTCTTCACAAACAACACTGGTGCACCCCAGGTTGACACACTAGGCCGAATGAACCCCTTATATAGGAGTTTCTGAAGCTGCTCCTTTAATTCATTTAGTTCCATTGGTGACATACGAAACAGTGGAATAGAAATAGGATGAGTGCCTTGCACCAGGTCAATACCAAAGTCAATGTCCCTGTCAGTTGGCATGCCTGGCAGG
>ML329576.1:0-69376 GCA_005239505.1 Nicotiana paniculata | reverse complement strand
CATACATATACACTTTCAAAATAGCATATTTGCATCATTATTTAGTTTACAAACCTATACAAGTATTTTCTATAATTTTCTTAGAGCTTTAAATTTTTCAAGATATTTATCTAATTTTACAATTATGGCTTATACATAAAGGCTCTTTATTCTATATTAGTTATGTCAAAATAGCATATTTATATTTTTATAATACAAAGTTATTATTTTAATAATTTTAGTGCATAAATAATATTTTTATTCATTTATTAAGCATTTTTTATAAATTATTTTGATAAATTTTGGTGTATTTAAATAGTAGCCCAATTTCTTACCTATTTTTGGACCCAAAACCACCCAAACCTTAGCTCAATTACCCCAAGCCCAACCCATTTTCTCCTTTGCCCAGCCGCCTCATTACCCTCTCACCTCTCTTCTTCTCTGTAAACCCTAGCCGCCGTAACCTAACCCTCTCTGATTCCGACTCAAACATGGAATCAATCCAGGATCTACTTACCTATTTTGTGATACTCTATCATTACATGCATGTTTATGGTATTACTTAGTTCTTGCCCTATTTTTGGCAAGAACTAATTCTCAAGAACGCACCGATTTGCTTTGGTTCTATGAAGATCTGGACGATCTTTTGTCCATATACATGTTATATTGAGCGATTCTTGCATTTTTTGTTTGATTCAAGTCGTTTGTCCCAACTAGGGTTTGAGATTTCCCCTTTTTCTTTACTGATTTTTGATTGATATTCTTCCATTTCTTGTGTTTGACTGATATTTTCCTTATTTTTGTTTAATCTACTATACCTCCTTATTTTACGTGATATTTTCTCTAAGGCTGACTCTAATTGATTCTCGTTTGCTATGTTTTCCTTATTCTCTGTTCAACCTACTGTATTTCCTTATTCTATGTGTTACTTTCCCTAAAATTAGTTCTAATTGATTCTGGCATGTCATATTTTCCTTATTCTGTGTTTAATTTACCGTGTTTCTCTATTTTATGTGTTCAATCTGCTACAATATAAACCCCTCCTAAAACCCCTTAAACAAACTTTTTAACCTTCCAATCCCTGCTAATGTTTTCACTACTCTTTTCTCTCACTCACTCACTCACTATTACACTCGAACACTCTATAAGATTATTTAATTCGAGGCCGGCTGAAATCCAAGGCCATTAAATAACCTCCTCCGGTGCAAGCACTGTTTGGAGCCCATTCTCGAGGCTCTTGTGAATTCGGAAGCATCAAGGACCTGTGGTTTTTGCTATTATACTCTTCACTCTTTTGATTCTACTGTTGGTTAGTGTTTTAAACCCTTGCAATGTTTGATTTTTCTCTTTCTTTCTGCATATATGTTTGAATTATGTGGGCATGATTTAGCTATGATAATGTTCAATACTCTGTTGTCATTCTGTGATAATTAAACGCGTGGGGTAGTCTACTGTTTGCGTTATTCTAATACTATGATTTGCACTCTGTGATTTCTTGTTTTCTGAAATGGGTTCTATACTATTTAGCATATTAGCATGCTTAGTTTTGAACCTTAATAAAAGTCTATTTTGATATGAGCCTGACTACTGTGCCTGTATATTGTTAGTTACAATTTTTCCTCATATTTTTGTTTTGGATACTACCCCAACTCTATGGAAACCACCTCCCCACTTGAGTGAATCTTTTAGTACTAAGTCCTGTGTATACTTGATATCCCTAACTCTATGGAATGCTGCACTAAAGTCTGCTTTAAACATGTTTCATGCTGCCCTGATTTTTAAAAGATAAATACTCTATTTGTTTTTACTAGGACTTTGCTCCTATGCTAATATGTTTTCCCAGTATGCCTTGGTTCATTTTCCACCCTATCCTTTCAGTGATTATCACAATGTGTGTACCTCTCCATCATGTCTAAGTACTGATTAATACGGCATTAGGTTAGACTTAACTTAATTTGGATCTTTAGGCTTCAACTAGTTTGACTTCATGCATCTATACATGATAACCTATGTATGTCTGCAAACCTGTTTTCTTCTCCTAATTTCTATGAGGTTGTCTATGTGGTACTCTGTTATGTATACCTTGCTGGACCTAATAGCTTGGTTGACCAGTTGTTCTGTATGCTCAATTTGGTATATTAATTGATTTCTGTCCACTCTTCTTACTTGCTACTCTAATATCCTAAATCCCCATTTTTAGCCGGCTGAAAGCAAAGGCTACCTAGGTTCTATTGTTGGGCTCCCTAGTGTTAGCACTGCTCGGGGTCTAATTGAGGCCCTTGTAAACTCTGACACACTAGGGCTTGGTCCTAGTCATTCCCTCAACCTCCAAAAATGTCCCTAATACTCTACTTCTCTGTCATGAACCGTGTGTCTATATTTGTTATGCCAAGTGGTACAACACTTGGTGCTATGGCTCATTGACTTGGTATGGATTTTTATATGGACCTGTGATCGTGTGGTTCTTTGTTGAAGGCTATGTATGCTATGTCAGAGGTAGTGAAGGCCCGGTAAGGCTGGGTATTTTGTTATTTTATTTGGGCCTACTATAGGCCTGTTCACTATTATGTAATATTGTTACGTTACTCATTAATTGGGCTTGTAGTAATCTTTGTATAAACGATTGGGGTTGCTAGTAAAAGGAGATGTGGTAGATCTTAATATTTATATAATGGGTAGATAACATGACTATAGGATTGAATGATGTGCTTTCTTTATGTCGTTCATTCTCTATGCACACTCTAGAAATCATGCCATTAGGAAAAGCACACACTTGCGCTACCTGTCTACTAGCAAAGCATGAGCTGAAATACTTCAATATCTTTGTTGCTGCATGTTATTAGAAAACCTGGCCGTAGGAAATAAATATCGTTGAACTTCCCTTTAATTTGCATCACTGTAGCATATCCATTAGAGATTATGTCTATAGGACTCTAATCATTTCATCTGTTATTGCCTCGCATTGTTCACCTAGAAAACCTGCCTATAAGGTTAAAGTATAACAATAAAATCAGGTTCCCAAGTGCTAATCGTTAGAAATCCTGTCTATATGATACCATTGTTCGCCTTAATAACTGTTAATGACGCCCCCTTACAACATTGTTCATCGCTCACTTAGGCCATTATCAAGAGTATGAGTAATTCTGGGTTTCTCTCAATAGATGCCACTGTCTTTATTACCTAAATCACATAGGCGCAACATCTACAAAACTAATAACTGGGAATCTTCCATCTCAATAATCAGTGTGCAACAACCTTTTTAATCCTGTCTATGAATAATGCTGGTTCCTAAAACTTCTTGCATGCCTTGATGCTTATTACATAGAAATCAAGTCTATAGGGATTTAAGGTCCTTAATTCTGAACTTGCCTAATATGAAAACTTGTTTCGCGTGCATTTGGTGTTTAAGCGTGGAGGTTAACTTGAGCCTTTAATTGCCTATATGTGAAGTCCAACATGTTTTTGTATGTCGCCTAGTTTTGACATTTTCTGAGCAATCTATGTAAAGTCTAGAACCTCCAAAATAGAGGTCCAATGCCTCCTGGACCATAGGTATGGTACGGGTAATGCACGCATAAGGTACGACTTATAATTTAAGTAGTTCACTTTAGGTAACAACTTAAAGATAGTAAGCGGGTAGCAGGAGATGATAGTCTGTGCCTGCTGTGTAATATGAGTAGCACCCCATCTCGAGGGAGTTACGAAGTACTATTTATGTTTCACGGGTTGATCCTTTAGGCTAAAAAACTTAGGACTCCCCCCCCCACACACATACATATTACTTCCCTTTTATTTGAATCAAGTGCTTGTACTCATTTATTCAAAGTCTTTTCTTATAAAATTCTCAAACTTCGTGCTCTGTATATTTATGTTTATCTTACTAATTCATATAATTCAAGTTCGACCGGGACCCACAATTGTGGACCTCGAAGATTTCCTAACACCTTCTCTTCGAGATAATTTCGATCCCTTACCCGATCTTTGGTGATGTAAACTAGTTAAACTTGACTCAATTTCAAATAGGTTCCCTAACGCACCTTAAAAATAATTAGGTGGCGAATCTCTTCTTTTAATACTTCCTTAAAATAGTTGTCACATGTCAAAATCCGATTTCGCAAAAAAAGGGGCGCGACAACATGACGACTCTGCTGGAGATATTTAGGCTCTTGCCATAGCGAATTTGGCTTTTATGAAGTAGTTTTCTTTGATAAATGTGCTCCCTTCTTCTTTATTTGCTGCTACATGCACATCCCGCTCCTATTTTCGTTTTATTTGTCCAATTCATTGTTACATGCAAATCCCTTCCCTTCTCCACCCTTCCTTTCTCAAATTGGTCAAAACATGCGTATCTCTTTTCCTAGTCATACTTATTTTCTCTAAGCTGCTTTTTGCTGGTTTTAAAATTGCTACATCATGTCTCTCCCCACCCCTAACCCCTCTCTTACATTATTATATTCTCCATATTATGTGAACTAGCCTCTTCTTGTTTTTCTTTCTTTCTTTTCATGTCTTTTATGTTTCATCTTAATACCGTGTTTATTATTTTCACATGTTTTATCATGCAAATACTTGACAATGTGTTATTTATCTTTGCATAAAGCATGCCCCACAACATATTCCACTCGTCCTAGTTAATACTATAGCAGCTCTTGACGAGTGTCCGCACTCTTCCGAAATTACCCTTTTCAATTTGGAAAGGCTTATTTGCGTTAAACTAGTCAATCAACGGTGCAGTCGACAATTTCGTGCCTTTCCCTCTCAAGTTGTCCACTTGAGAGTACCAGTTGAAATCTTTCTAGAAACCTCACTCCAATATCAACTGTGCATGCATCATGTCAAACCTAGTATGGTTTAGAACGATGTCCGTGTGGTAATCCGCTAAGGCAAGCCTTGTCCAAAGTCCGACAGGATTTCCATAATCCCAATGGACACCATCATATTATGTGCATTATTGGGAGAAAACATGCCGGTATGTTGATAATTAATGTGTGAATAGTCAGATCTGGAGGGGGAAAAGACTAACTCTATTTGTTTTTCATAAAATGAGGCACGAAGTCCCCAGGTTCGACATGGTTCAAAACATCGAACCTTTGCTGCTTGATTGGTGGAAGAACCTCTCACCTAGTGACAAGAACCATGTGAAAAGGGTCCTAAAAAATATGACCTCCTTATTGGACATTCGGCCAAATAATGCATTGATTGAGGCTGCACTATGTTTTGGGATGAGAAGAGAGTTGTCTTCTGCTTTGGTGATATAGAAATGACCCCTCTCTGAGAGGAAATAGGAGGCTTTGCTGGGCTCCCATGGGATAGTACTGGTTTATTGGTACTAGAAAAATCGCACTCCCCGAGGTTTCTTGAAAATGATGGGTTTCAAGAAAAATGATAAGTTACTCTATCTAAAGAAATCATACATACCTTTTGAGTTCGTTTATGAATGATATGGGCATAGAAAGTCATATCTCCTTCACCATGATGAACTTGCCATTAATTCTTTGGGTTGGACACACCGCCGTGTTTTTGTGTTCATTGTCTTTTTCTTAGGGATGTTGATATTTCTGATGAAAGAGGATAGGATCCACACTCGCCTAGCCATGGTCTCTAGGACTTTAATAGAGGGAATTGAGGGACAAACTTAAACCATCATCCCTATGATCTTGGCTGAAATGTACCGGGCTCTAGATCGCTGCAAAAAAAAGGTATGGGCACTTCGAGGGTTTAATTTGTTGCTGCAAGTATGGTTATTAAAACATTTCCAAAGAGGTGAATATCGTCAAGAACTTCTGCGACGACCACTGAATGACCACATAGCCTACCATCATCCGAAAAGAATGACATTTATCCAGATAGGTTTGCGCAACCCGGAAGTGCTGTGAGTTGGGTGCGTTTCTTCATCAACTTAACTAACGAAAAGATACATTGGGTGTTTGAGTGGTTCCCTAGCAGCGAGTTCATCATCAGGTCAAGAAAAACCACTCATCTAGTATTGATCGGGTTAATAGGAATCTATCCTTATGCTCCTACAAGGGTAATGAGGCAAGCAGGGAGAAAGCAGGTTATACCTCGGGTTTCCAACATGGTCCAGTACAAAGTTGACTTTAAGGGGAACGTCATTCCATTCGAATTCGAGGCACAACATATATGGAATCAAAAGGTCATTGTGGAGAAAGATACCATCGATCCCAACAGGTATCATGTCAGCCATGTGTACTTCTACCCATCATAATTGGTAGATGATATAGCGGGAGATGTCAAACCATGGATTAATCTCAAAATAGGGTTATAGACGATGTTGCTGAAGCACAAGTCAAGTATAGGATGCTGCAGAAAAGGGTCTTAGAGTCCGAAGCTAGGAATTTGGAACAACACAAAGTGGATATGAAAGCAATCAACGAATGGAAAGAAATCGCTACTAAATCAACAGAGAGATTGGAATATTTGGAGAAAGGGTTAATGGAGCTTGAGGGGAAGATGAGGAAAAGGCTCTCGAATGGTTAGAATGCGAAAGGAAATGAAGGAGAGAATCTAGCAAGGGCTTATCTAGTGTTGGAAATGCGCGACCCGGGGAACTTGATTGATGGAGCTAAGAAGGCCAAGCATGGAGAAGGTCCCTCTAGGACCAAATATATTAGGAAACAATGTTTTTACTACTTTCTAGATACGACTAGACTTTGATTGTAATAAGGCAAATTCCATTAGTAACTCTTTCCTCATTATTGTCGTTTTAGTAGAGATTTGGTTCATTTTGAAATTAATGAAATGATGCAATTATAGGCATCAATTTTCTCCAAATCTATGTGTTGCTTAGGCGTACCTCGGGCATAACGAGGTCCTCAAATTAGGACGTGTATTTATTACATAATTCTGCAATACATGTTTAAATATCGCAAACATCCCTCTAATACTCCCTACTAACTTAGTTACCTTTTGTTTTTATTTTCTTTTGTTTATTCCCATTCCCCTAGGTTGGTTCGTGCATACTGGCATCATCGGCATATCACACCAGATCCAAAGGTCCTCCACCTCCTCCTCCGCCAAGTGATCCCAAGAACAAATGGAAAGCCAAAATGGACGATATGAGTGGTATCAGGAAAGACAATGCTACCCATGCAAAGAATATTGAAACTTCAGATGGTCGGAGTACTCCGGCGCAGAACGATTTGGTCTTACATCTGGAACAGAAAATACTAGAGCTACAAGGGGAGCTTGAGCAAGTCCGAAACTTGGAAAACCTTTCCCTCACCCTAAGTATTACCAATATTAACCAACAAATGCCCAAAACCCGGCACCTCCCCAAAACACATAAAACCAACACCCACAAAATCCTCTCGTACCTCATCAATACATCACACCTCCTGAAAATCCTAATCCTCCACCAATACCTACCCCTCCACAGCACCATCACCATCCAACTCAGTATCCACAAACCACAATCGATCATACTCCTCAAAATGCACCACAACCTACCCCTGATCCCCAAAATTCAAACAACGATCACCACTATGCCCAGATTCCTGGAGTCCATAAAGGCAGTCCTATATACGTGGAAACCTTACCCCAGGGCCTTGTTGCCGGCATTATCATAACTGTCTTTTGTATCTTTAGAGGCTCCTTAGACATTTATGTGGGTTGTGCATGGGTATCGGAAGGGTCAGTGGATTATGTTGTATTTTGAACTATTGCCCCACTAAATTGTAAACTGTATGTATTTTCGAGAACTTATCTATGGTGTAACGAGCATAATGTAAAATGAACTAGGAATTACATATATGATCTCTCCCCTATTTAACTAATAGTAATGTGTCCCCTTTTGATCATGAATGAGTCGGGTAGGAAATGTCTAATAGGCCTGATGCCACTTACCACACTTATAACACCCATCCAGCATACTACCACTCACCACCAGCCCACCAAAACTACCAAAAATCTAGACCGAATTTCAACTGCAGACCACCCAGACAATACACCCAATTGCTGAACCCGTAGACCAACTATACGAGAGACTGAAGGTTGCTGGTTATGTCACTCTCATTCACGTTGTTGCTATGTAAAACTCCTCCCAGTTGATTAATCCAAATAAGAAATGTTCCTATCACTCATGCATGAAGGGTCACACTATTGATGAATGTCTCACTTTGAAGGATAAGATTCAGACCTTAATTGACACCAAAGTTATACAGGCAAAGGACGTTGCACCCAATGTCCGTAACAATCCTCTCCCCCAGATCACAGAAAGTGAAGGGATAAATGTGATAGAAGCCGATGAAGAATGGGATCCGGAAGGGTCCATTGGACTCATTCGAGAAGGGGATAATCCTAAAACATCTCCAGTCACTCTCACACCTATCGTGGTACAAACTCAGGCACCGATTGAGGTCGAGATAGCCGCACCAACTCCATTTGAGGTTGAAGTGACAACACCCTCGGGAGCACCAACTTCGTTTGAGGTTGAAGTGACAATACCTTTCACCGTGATGATCGCACCTACACCGTCCTTTAAGTCTAATGTTATACCCTGTGACTATGTCGCAGAAACAAGAAGAAAAGGAAAAGCAAAAATGGAGGAAACAGGTGTAGCGCAAGGCATGACCAAAACTGGTAGGGTTTATACACCGGAGAATTTGGGAAGAACAAGAAAAGAAGCCACTTCTAAGCCACCTATCATTGAGACTGGCCCAAATTATATTTGGAGAAAGGTGCAGGCGAGGGAGTATTTTGTGGTTGATCATCTGAACAAAACCCCTGCTTAAATATCCATTTTATCACTACTGCAGAACTCCGAGGTGCATAGCAATGCCTTGATGAAGGTGTTGAACGAAGCCTATGTACCCAATAAAATTACCAGTGGAGAGATGGCCAATATGTTAGGGCAAGTGTTGAAAAGCCACAAGATCACTTTTCACGAGGACGAGTTGCCGCCGAAAGGACTAAGTCACAAAAGGGCACTGCATATCACAGTGCAGTTTGAGGATAAATTCATTGCCAGGGTTATGATAGACAGAGGTTCGAGTCTCCATATATGTCAACTATCTACTTTGAAAAGGTTGGGTAAAGGCCTACACGAGATACGAGCAGGGAGTATGAACGTGAAAGCATTTGATGGATCCCAAAGGGCCACGATTGGGGAGATCAACCTCAGCCTACAGATGGGCCCGATCTGATTTGATGTTGAGTTTCAAGTGTTAAATATATCTGCTACATACAATCTGTTATTGGGACGACCTTCGATACATGCTGCCGGGGAAGTAGCTTCTAATCTACATCAGACCGTGAAGTTTGAGTGGAACCATTGGGAAGTGATCATCCATGGAGACGGAAGTAATCCCATTTATACCAATCAGATTGTTCCTATCATCGAGAATAAAAGGAAGTTGGGTGGAGAAAGATACCATCGCATCAAGCGTATCAACGCAATTGAGAAAGAAAAATGGTGGAGTAGCAAGATAGAAAGCATATTGGCATGGACATGGTATGCACCTAGCAAAGTTCTCGGCAAGAATCTCCAGGGGATCACAAAACCGATACAGTTAAGGCATCACGACACCACTTTTGGAATTGAGTACGAATACACCTAGCATGAGTATCAGAATTAGTTGCCACCATGGCGTGGTCCTTATTACCCTCTAGAGCAGTCGGTACCATATTTGAGCCAGTAATTTCATCAAGCTGACATGATGTGGGGGTCCGAAGAAGATGAAGTTCTAGATGGCATAAGGACCATGTTCCTGGATGATGAAGACATTGACTACAGTGCAATAGTTGAGGAGGAGGAGGAGGAGGAGGAAGGCCTCAACATTCAGACAATGGAGAAGGGGGTTGTTCTCAAGAATTGGACCACTGCACCATCTAGGGACTGTCGAGTTCCTCGGTAGCCTAGCCATTAACATCATTTATTTACTTTTGAAAGCTATTTTATGGGCATTTAAGACATTTTTAGTATTACTTACCTTGATGAAGCTACAACTGTGACATCTAATAAGACAACGCAAAATAAGGATAGTGATTTAGAGGATCTGGAATAAGATATAATACCCGAGGAGATTTTCAGAAAAGTGGAAAATTCTGAAAACAAGACTAAGTCCAAGTTGAATGAGACTAAAATAGTCAATTGGGAGACCCCGAAACAGTCAAGGAAACTAGTGTAAGCATTCACCTATCGCCATTAGAGAAATAAGAGTTGTTGACCCATGTCACTGCATAGTTTTGAAGATTGAAAAAAGGCTGACCAGTTGAACCAGGTCCATCAGAGCACACATCGTGAACTGACGAGCTGGCACATGAACCGTATATGCTTAAGAGATGTTTTGAATATGAAATATCAATGTACCAAGAGATTGTCTCCTAATGTGAAAAGGTTGCAAACTGATCTGATTAATTGAAGTCGAATTCAGCAAGGAAAGTAACAAAATAAAGGAAGTTGAGTTTGGTTCGAATTGGTTCACCCAGGTAGAGTTGAACTGGAATTGGAAGACAAGCTCAACGACTGACTCTATAAATACTTGATGTATCAAAATCTGAAAGCAAAATTCCCAGAGTTATTTTTGCTAACAGAATCATTGTGCGATGCAAAGGCTACAGTTCAACTAGAAGAACCAGTTTCATCAGATTGATTATTGAGTCTAGTTGATTGTAGTAGGAGTTTTTAATATTGTATCTTTCAGCTTTCATAGAAGCAATTGTAATAGGTACGTATTGATCAAGTTAGAGTTAACTTGAGGTGTGTAGAAATTAGCTAGGGATTAGTTACTACAAAGGGATTAGAGTTAATCCTTAGGATTACAAAAGATATTTTGTAAGTCCGTTTGGCTCAGAGTTTTTAGTGAAGAATTGAGCAAATCCTACTGAGGAGTAGGTCGTGGTTTTTTCACCTTTTGAGCCAGGTATTTTCCTCGTAAAAATATCTGTGTTTTTACTTTACTACTTTTTATTATTCCGCAACAGTAGTAGTTGGAACACCAATAAGAACCAGATTCTTCTACTGAGACAGCACTCGAAAATTGGGTACCACACAAAGTAACCTATCTTCTTCTGTGGTATTGAAGTCTAAAACATCAAGAGTACATCCGATTTTTGAAAGAGTACGAGGATATTTTTGCATGGTCCTATGATGACATGACCGGTTTGAGCACGTCTATAGTGGTTCATAAGCTACCGACCAACCCTATGTGTCCGCCTGTAAGGAAGAAGCTCAGAAAGTTCAAGCCAAATATGAGTCTGAAAATAAAAGAGGAAGTCACCAAGCAGATCAAAGGTAAGGTTCTCAGAGTGGTTGAATATCCAACCTGGTTGGCTAACATCGTGCCAGTTCCGAAGAAGGATGGGAAAGTCAGAGTATGTGTCAACTATCTGGATTTAAACAGAGCAAGTCCCAAAGATGCTTTCTCGTTGCACAATATACGCGTACTGATCGACAACTGTGCCAAGCATGAACTCCAGTTTTTTGTGGATTGCTTCGCGGGATATAATTATATCTGGATGGATGAAAAGGATGTTGAAAAGATAGCCTTTATTACACCATGGGGAGTGTATTGCTACAAAATGATATCGTTTCGTCTGAAGAATGCTGGAGCCACTTATATGAGGGCCATGACAACCATTTTGCACAACATGATACAGAAGGAGATAGAGGTGTATGTGGACGACGTCATCATCAAATATAAGAAGGGTACATATCACATAGCAGATTTGAGGAAATTCTTCGATCGACTTCGAAGGTACAATCGGAAACTGAATCCTGCAAAATGTGCCTTTGGAGTCCCTGCTGGAAAGTTGTTAGGGTTCATCGTCAGTCGCTGAGGAATTGAGTTAGACCCGTCAAAGGTCAAGGCTATCTAAGACTTGCTACCTCCAAAGAACAAGAAAGATTTGATGAGTTTCTTAGGGCGTTGTGATCCGTGAACCAATTTTCAAAATGTTAAACAAGGACACTGCAACAAGTTGGACTGAAGAATGTCAAAAATCCTTTGACAAAATCAAGGAATATTTGTCCACACCGCCAGTCCTGGTCCTGCCGGAACCTGGGAGACCTTTGCTACTCTATTTGTCTGTACTAGATGGGGCTTTCAGTTGTGTCTTGGGACAACACGATGAGATAGGAAGGGAAAAACATACCATATACTATATGAGTAAGAAGTTCACACCCTACGAAGCACATTATTCTTTGCTGAACGCACCTGCTGCGCTCTGACATGGATAGCTCAAAAGTTGAGGCACTACTTCTGTGCCTACACCACATATCTCATATCAAGGATGGACCCTCTAAAATACATTTTCCAGAAACCCATGCCTACGAGGAAGTTGGCAAAATGGCAGATACTATTAAGTGAGTTCGACATCGTCTATGTAACTCAGAAAGCAGTCAAGGGACAAGCATTGGCAGATCATCTGGTAGAAAATCCTATAGGAGGAGAATACGAACCACTACAAATGTATTTTCCCGATGAAGAGGTATTATTCGTAGGAGAGATATCACTGAAACATACGATGGTTGGAGAATTTTTTTTGATGGGGCTGCAAATTTCAATGGAGTGGGCATTGGAGCAGTATTGGTATCAGAGACGGGTCAACACTATCCGGTATCTGCAAAACTCAAATTTTCATGTACCAACAATATGGCAGAATATGAGGCTTGCATCTTGGGACTCAAGTTGGCCATTGACATGAACATTCAGGAATTGCTGGTAATTGGTGAATCAGACCTTTTGGTACATCAGGTTCTAGGAGAATGGGCTACAAAGAATACCAAAATATTGTCGTATTTGTACCATGTATAGGAATTGATGAAGAGATTCACAAAGATAGAGTTCAAACATGTTCCGAGAATGCAGAATGAGTTCGTAGATGCATTAGCCACTCTATCTTCCATGATACAACACCCAGACAAGAATTTCATCGATCTTATTCCCATAGGGATTCACAATCAGCCAGCCTATTGTGCTCATGTTGAAGAAGAAACGGATGGAAATCCGTGGTTCCATGACATCAAAGAGTATTTGGCAAAAGGAGAGTACCCGGAGCACGCAAATCATACTGAGAAACGCACACTCCGAAGATTATCCAACCACTTCTTCCAAAGTGGAGAATCCTATACAGAAGGACTCCGGATCTGGGATTATTACGGTGTGTCGATGCCAAGGAAGCATCCAAATTGCTCGAAGAGATACATGTCGAAATTTTCGGACCACACATGAATGGCTTTGTTTTAGCTAAGAAGATATTAAGAGCATGATATTTTTGGATGACTATAGAAACGGACTGCATCAGGTATGTCCAAAAGTGTTATCAATGCCAAGTACTTGCGGATATGATATGAGTGCCACTCAATGAACTCAATGCAATGTGCACCTTGGAGTTTTTCCGTTTGGGAGATGGATGTCATTGGTCCAATCGAACATGCCGCTTCAAATGGACACAGGTTCATTCTAGTGGCCATAGACTATTTCACAAAATGAGTTGAAGCTGCATCTTACAAGGCTGTAACTAAGAAGGTCATCGAAGATTTCGTTAGGGATCGTATTGTTTGTCCATTCGGGGTGTCAGAATAAATCATCACTCACAATGCCGCCAACCTTAACAGTTATTTAATGAGTTCCATGTGTGAAACCTTCAAGACAAGCATAAGAATTCCACAACATACACGCCACAAATGAATGGAGCTGTGGAAGCCGCCAACAAGAACATCAAGAAGATACTAAGGAAAATGGCAGATAATCAATAATAATGGCACGAGAAGTTACCATTTTCTATACTTGGATATCGTACCACAGTTCACACATCAACCGGGGCAACCCCTTATTTGTTGGTCTACCATACTGAAGTTGTTATTCCTGCCGAAGTAGAAATTCCTTCTTTGAGAACCATACAAGAAGCTAAACTCAGTGATGCAGAATGGATACAATGTCTCTATCAACAACTGGCTCTCATTGACGGGTAAATAATGAATGTGGTATGTCACGGTCAACTTTACCAGAACAGAATGTCCATAGCTTTTAACAAAAGGGTCAGGCATAGAAAATTTATACCAGGGCAGCTAGTGCTGAAGCAGACCTTCCCGTATCAAGATGAAGCCAAAGGAAAATTTTCACCCAGTTGGCAAGGACCCTACATGGTTCATATAGTACTAATAAGAGGAGCACTCATTCTTGTAGAAATGGATGAAGAAATTTGGCCAAAACCTATCAACTCAGACGCAGTCAAAAGATATTATGTTTAGATTGTTTACATTTCTTCATCTGATGTAACTGAACTACGCTTCACCTGATTCCTATTTAAGAGGGGATACGTAGGCAGCCCTGTGGGTTCAGTCACATCTTAATAAAATCTTTATTTTACCATGGTTAGAAACTGGGGCAGAATTTTGAGGAGCAAGTCCAGCAAACTTCATCATATGCAGAACATTCAAAGAATTGCTTATTAAACTGGGGCATAATTTTGAGGAGAACCCTCAAAATTCTAAAGCAAGGAGGTCGTAATGTCTCTAAAATTTGTCACTGTCATTGGTTCATCTAGCTTACTTGATATTGCATACTACTATATTTTAAATAACTACATTCATCAAATGTACGCATATTTTCTCGTAAACTTTATTTTTATAAACCTCCATATGCTACCCAGGATAACTCAAAACAGGATCTCAGGACATGAACACAGGAAAAGCAGAAGACAAAAGCATGAACCAACCTTCTCCCACAAAAACTAACAATTTTTCTTTGGATGCAGGCATAGTAAGGCAATAATATCTGCAGGCATAGTAAGGAAATAATATATGCAAAAACATCATGTACCTTCAAGATAGAAAATTATCTATCACAAGCACCTCCAGCTAAGAAATACTTTATTATCACTCATCGTTTTCTTTGCATGAGGCTAAGCACTGCCTTTCCTTGCATTGAGACTAAGGATTGTCTTCTATTTGCATGAGGCTAAGCCTTTCTTCCCTAATTGCATAAGGCTAAGCGCCGCCTTTCTTTGCATCGAGAATAAGCACTGTCTCCTCTTCTTGCATGAGGCTAAGCATTGCCTCCCTCATTGCATAAGGCTAAGATCTAATATTTTCTTGCATCGAGACTAAGAACTGTCTCCTCTTCTTGCATGAGGCTAAGTATTGCCTCCCTAATTTCATGACGCTAAGCTTTGCCTTTCCTTGCATCGAGAATAAGCACTGTCTCCTCTTCTTGCATGAGGCTAAGCATTGCCTCCCTAATTTCATAAGGCTAAGTTGTTCCTTTCTTTGCATCGAGACTAAGCACTGTCTCCTCTTCTTGCATGAGGCTAAGCATTGCCTCCCTAATTTCATAAGGCTAAGTTGTTCCTTTCTTTGCATCGAGACTAAGCACTGTCTCCTCTTCTTGCATGAGGCTAAGCATTGCCTCCCTAATTGCATAAGGCTAAGCACTGTCTTTCTTTGTATCAAGACTAAGCATCATAGACTCTTGCTGCATGAGGCTAAGCACTGCCTCCTCAATTGCCTAAGGCTAGGCATAGCCTTGTCCTTGCATAAGACCAAAAATGCTACCCCTATTACGCCATTTAAAACCTAGAAATATCCTCTATTCGACTGGGGCTAAGCACTCCCTTAACATTATACAAGACTAAGCTCTGTCTTGTTTTACTTCACATACGACCGAGCATCATATCTTTACATCTCATGGCTGGAACTTCTCCATTTTGTCCAAAGGCGTCATAGTCCGAAGGCATCATCCTCATAGCGGGAAGACACCATTCCATGGTTTGAGGATCTCTCAATATTACACATCATTATTCAAAGGCGTCATGGTTTAGAGGCATCATTTTCACGGCCCGAACACATCATTTCATGGCCTACGAATCCCTTATCACATGATTTATGCCTAGGACGTCATGGTCTAAGGACATTATCCTCGCCGTCCATAGACAACTTTCATGGTCCAAAGGGAATTTGCATCATGTTTAAATTCTCGCAATAATCCATATATACTTGCATGCATCGTGTTTTAAGTTTTGCAGGTAATCCAGGAAGTAATCGTTCTCCTAAGAGGAGCAATCTTCGCTCCGATTTCCGTTCAACGTTCACATCTTGCAATTATTTCAAACGCAACCAACCATCATCAGTTACCCACTTTTACTTGATAACCGTTTGGATACTCATTTTGAGATACATCCATAACGTTTAGATTCACATTCATGATTTCGCGCAAATTCATCTGATATTGTCCTACCCAAAAGAACCCTTTCTAAAACATACAACCATTCCTATAACAACTACATCGGTTCAGTTCACTGATGGATCTAGAACTACACACGGCCTGATTTCTGTAATACCAGGTATATGTAGGCAACTCAGGAACCAGGGTTCGACCTCCATTTTTGAAATCACCTCATTCATTCAAAATTGGCCATCACTTTCTTTACCTGACAACACTCTTTCATCATTCTCGGGTAAAGAGGGGCAGCTGTTGATACCTAATTTTGCCCTCATATTTTCCAAAATACATATATACTTTCAAAATAGCATATTTGCATCATTATTTAGTTTACAAACCTATACAAGCATTTTCTATAATTTTTCATAACTTTTAGAGCTTTAAATTAATTTTCTTATATTTAAATTATATATAAATACCTAGTAATTATCCTTTTAAATTATTTTGTGATGACTTAATTACCTAAAATAATTATTTTACACTTATAATATATGTTTCAAACATTTTATTTCATTACATATAATCACATTGACATTTTTCAAGCTATTTATCTAATTTTACAATAATGGTCTATATTCATACATAAAGGCTCTTTATTCTATATTATTAATGTCAAAATAGTATATTTATACTTTTATAATACAAAGTTATTATTTTAAGCATTGCAATGTATAAATAATATTTTCATTTATTTATTAAGCATTTTTTATAAATTATTTTGATAAATTTTGGGGTATTTAAATAATAGTCCAATTTCTTATCTATTTTCGGACCCAAAATCACCCAAACCTTAGCCCGATTACCCCAAGCCCAAAATCAAATTACCCTTTTTAAAATACCCGGCAACCCGCTCCAAATAACCCACCCCATCCCCCTTACTATCCTGGTTGTTGATCTCGAGTGATTAACGACCCACAATAACCCAACCCCTTTTAATTACCCCCTTTCACACAAAACCCTAACCCATTTTCCCCTTTGCCCAGCCGCCTCATTACCCTCTCACCTCTGTTATTCTCTGTTAAAACCTAGCCACCGTAACCCTAACCCTCTCTGATTCCGACTAAAACATGGAATCAATCCATGATTTACATGCCTATTTTGTGATACTCTATCATTACACGCATGTTTATGGTATTACTTAGTTCTCGCCCTATTTTTGGCAAGAACAACTTCTCAAGAACGGGCCAATTTGCTTTGGTTCTGTGAAGATATGGATGATCTTTTGTCCATATACATGTTATATTGAATGATTCTTTCATTTTTGGTTCGATTCAAGTCGTCAGTCCCAACTAGGGTTTGAGATTTCCCTTTTTTCTTTACTTATTTTCGATTGATATTCTTCCCTTTCTTGTGTTTGACTGATATTTTCCTTATTTTTGGTTAATCTACTGTATCTCCTTATTTTACGTGATATTTGCCTTAAGACTAACTCTAATTGATTCTCTTTTGCTATATTTTCCTTATTCTTTGTTCAACCTACTGTATTTCCTTATTCTATGTGTTACTTACCCTATAATTGATTTTAATTGAGTCTGGCATGTCATATTTTCCTTATTCTATGTTTAATTTTCCGTGTTTCCCTATTTTATGTGTTGAATCTGCTACTATATAAACCCCTCCCCTAAAACCCCTTAAACATATTTTTGAATCTCCTAATCCCTGCTATTTTTCTCACTACTCTCTTCTCTCACTCATTGACTCACTCACTGTTACGCTCGAACACTCTCTAAAATTATGGAATTTGGGGCCGGCTGAAAGCCAAGACCATTAAACAACCTCCTCTGGTGCAAGCACTGCTCAGAGCCCATTCTCGAGGCTCTTGTGAACTCTGAAGCATCGGGGACCTGGGGTTTTTGCTATTATACTGTTCACTCTTTTGATTCTACTACTGGTTATTGTTTTCAACCCTTGCAATGTTCGACTTTTCTCTTTCTTTCTGCATATATGTTTGAATTACGTGGGCATGATTTAACTATAATAATGTTCAATACTCTATTGTCATTGTGTGATAATTAAATACATGGGATAGTCTACTGTTTGCCGTTTTCTAATACTATGATTTGCACTCTATGATTTCTTGTCTTCTGGAATGGGTTATGTACCATTTAGCATCTTAGCATGCTTAGTTTTGAACCTTAATAAAAGTACATTTTGATATGAGCCTGACGACTGTTACTGTATGTTGTTAGTTACAAATTTTCCTCATATTTTTGTTTTGGATACTACTCCAACTCTATGGCGGCACTTGAGTGAATCTTTCAATACTAAGTTTTGTGTATACTTGATTTCCCTTTGTGGATTAGCCCTAGGTCTATGGAATGCTTCATTAAAGTCTGCTTTAAACATATTTCATGGTGTCCTTATTTTTAAAAGATAAATACTCTATGTTTTTACTAGGACTTTGCTCCTATGCTAATATGTTTTCCCAGTATGCCTTGGTTAATTTGCCACCCTATTCTTTCAGTGATTATCACAATGTGTGTACCCCTCCATCATGTCTAAGTACTGATTAATATGTCATTAGGTTAGACTTAACTTAATTTGGATCTTTAGGCTTCAACTAGTTCGACTTCATGCATCTATACATGATAACCTATGTACGTCTGCAAACCTGTTTTCTTTGCCTAATTCCTATAAGGTTGTCTATGTGATACCCTACTATGTAAACCTTGCTGGACCTACTAGCTTGCTTGACCAGTTTCTCTATATGCTCAATTTGGTGTATTACTTGATTTCTATCCACTCTCCTTACCCGCTACTCTGATATCCTAAATTCCCATTTTTAGGCGGTTGAAATCCAAGGCTACCTAGGTTCTATGGTTGGTCTCCCTAGTGTGAGCACTGCTCGGGGTCCAATTGAGGCCCTTGTGAATTCTGACACACTAGGGATTGGTCCTAGTCATTCCCTAAACCTCCAAAAGTGTCCCTAAGACTCTACTTCCCAGTCATGAACTGTGTGTCTATATTGGTTGTTACAAGTGGTACAACACTTGGTGCTATGGCTCATTGAATTGGTATGGACTCTTCTATGGACCTGTGATCGTGTGGTTCTTTGTTGAAGGCCTAAATATTCTATGTTAGAGGTAGTGAAGGCTCAGTAAGGCTGGGTTTTTAGTTATTTTATTTGGGCCTACTATATGCCTGTTCACTGTTATGTAATTGTCACGACCCAAATTTCCCTCTGTTAGGTATCGTGATGGTACCTAGTCTTAGGGACTAGGTAAGCCTAACATTTCCACCGAACAACAACAATAATGTAGAAATTTTTTTTTAAATTTCGAAATAGAATTCTTGACAGAGTTTACAAATTCCCAAAACCCGGTAAATACAATTCATAAGCTCTACGAACTCTTTCTATCAAATCTAAGTACAACTGTCTAGGAATAAGTAAGTACAGTTGAATAGAAATAAAACAGGAAGGTGACTCTGAAGCTTGCGAACGCAGCAACAGGTTACCTTGAGTCTCCTCAGCAACGATCTGCGCAGCTACCAACAACCATAACCTGAAGCTGCACACAAAAATATGCAGAAATATAGTATGAGCACAACAGAGCAGTACCCAGTAAGTATCAAGACTAACCTAAGTGAAGTAGTGACGAGAACTAGTCAAGACACCACCGGTCTAATAAGTAAAAAAGGCATAGATGTATAAACGACTGAAACAAAATATTTATCTAATGATTTTTCAAAGTAATTAACGACACGATCGAATAATACAGAAGTAAATTCAATAATCACGATCAACGGACAACATAATAGAAATACGCAAAGAGAATGGAAAGAATGCAATCCAAATGGCGGGAAATTCAATCCAATAAAAACACTAGCAACTCAACACTGCATCAATTTATTCACGTCAGGCCTTAGCCAATAACTCAATAAAACTGGTCAAACCTTCGAGTGAAAACCTTTAAATCGTGAGTTCATTTTGAAAACTTTAAAGATATAATCACTTCGGAATAGAGAAATTTCTTCTTTGAAACATACTTTCTCTGAATGTATATTTATATATTTTTATAAAGAGAAATCTTTATAACATAGTCTCTTCAAATACAGGGTGTTTAAATACACTTTCCCAAATACTGCTCTTTCAAGTATCATCAATATACATGATGTTCAAAATATATTTTCTCAAGTACTGTTCTTTCAAATGTCCTCAAAACACGTGATGTTCAAATATATTTTCCCAAGTACTGCTCTTTCAAATATCATCAAAACACGTGATGTTCAAAATATATTTTACCAAGTACTGCTCTTTCAAATATCATCAAAACACATGATGTTCAAATATATTTTCCCAAGTACTGCTCTTTCAAATATCATCATTCTGCAAGACAAATGGTTTTCAAATATACTTTCGAAAAGAAGTCCTTTAGATATAACTTTTCCTGGAGATAATTTCTTTTCAGCTATACTTTTCAATATATATATTTATACCTTTCGATTCAAATCTCCTCAATCATAAACTACCGGAACTCAGTCCGCCACTCAGAATTTTTCATGCAATGCAGTACAGGGGGAAAGCTCCCGGATATCTATCCGTAGTCCCAATTTAAATATACGATGTAGTACAGGGGGAAAGCTCCCGGATCTTTGTCCATAGTCCCAATTTAAATATGCGATGCAGTACGGGGGAAAGCACTCGGATCTCTGTCCATAGTCCCAATTTAAACATGCGATGCAGTACAGGGGGAAAGCTCCCAGATCTCTGTCCGTAGTCCCAATTTAAATATGTGATGCAGTACAGGGGGAAAGCTCCCGGATCTCTGTCCGTAGTCCCAATTTAAATATGCAATGCAGCCACTGAGGAAAACAACCAAAATGCGACAGAGACAACATATATTGCCACAACTGGCGCGAAACAAACAAGGCCGAATACAAAGTGCGATGAGCAAATCAATACAAAGACTTAAGTCACAAAAATGGTAACAACTCACTCATAAGAATTAGCCACTGAGAGGAATGCCAAACACAGAGAGAACATCATGACGAGGGGAAAACAAGACAGATATTGCAACGATTCTATACATTCGAGTTCGCAACCAAGAAACCAAATCATCCCGGCAAGGTAAATTAGATATAACCAATCTCACTTAGACCATTAGCTTCACTGAATAAACTCAGTTTGAACAATACTCAGTAATTAGGCAGCATATGAAGGAAGACATAGCATAACGGTAGGAAAACAAAGTCTTCATTTAAGTCAATTAAGATCATATAAGAAACAAGGAATGCTAGGCAAGTACTTCTAACTTGAACAGGAGGAGATGAGATTAGGAATCAGGAATTTAGATATAACAAGTTCAATTCATATACGGGGAACATAAGACCCAAAACACCCTAACGGGCAATCTATTTGCAAATAAGTTCGAGTACACACTCGTCACCTCGCGTACGCGGACTACAATCAACATAAAAGACTCAATCCTAAGGGGTAGTTCCCCCACACAAATTTAGGCAAGATACTTACCTCGATGGCGACTACGCGGTACTCTAAAATGTACTTCTCAGGTGAAAAGACCTCCGGACGGCTCAAAATCACTCTAAAACAACTACAAAATACACATAAAACTTGTAAGGGACTATTCCGGATAATAAAGTTTCAATCTTTAACAAAATATAAAAATCGACCCAAAAGTCACCCCCGGGCCCGGACCTCGGAACCCGAAAAAATTTATAAATTCCGAACACCCATTCAATTATGAGTCCAACCATACTAATTTCATCAAATTCCGATGCCAAATTGATGTCTAAACCCAATTATTCTCTTTAGAAAAGTTTTGGATAAAAACCCCAATTCTCCAATCAAAACATGGATTAATTCAAAAAATGAACTTCTTTAATAATATTAAAATGGAAAAATAATACTTAGAGACTGACCCCGATGAAAATAGGAGAAGAATGCTGCAAAAATTACCTCAATCGGAGCTCTAGAACTCAAGATATGCTCAAAATACTAAAATGACGCGGTCTGGTTTTTCTATACTCAGGGATTTTCGCAGGTGCGACCAAAATACCCGCACCGGCGCATTTCCAGCTGTCAATTCCGCACTTGCGGGCCATTTTGCGCACCTGCGGCTCCACGGGTGCGGACCCAACTTCGCACCTGCGAAACACCAGCACTAACTCTCTTCTCCGACACTAAAATGAGCATAGCTTCCTCATACGATGTCCAAATTCGACGATTCTTTTTGCTATAGCTCTGTAATTATGATACGGATCTAATCCTTCAATAAAAACACAAATTGGAGCTCATTTTCTTAATTTGGTACCAATTATTCTTGAAGAAACGACGCCGAAACATAAAAAACGAGCGCAACACAACCCATACCTATCTGAAACTCACCCGAGCTCCTCGGGACCTCAACCAACAATTCCCACAAGTCATATATCACTAATCAAACTTAGTCGAACCTTCGGAAAACCCAAAACAACACCAAAACACCGAATCAACATCGGATTCAAGCCTAAGAACTTCTAAACTTCCAAAATATGGCAACGATGCCGAAACTTGCCAAACCACGTCCGAATGACCTGGAATTTTGCACACACACGTTACAAATGACATTACGAATCAATTCCAACTTCTGGAATTCCATTCCGAACCCGATATCAAAATTTCACCTATTCGCCGAAATCGCCGAAACTCTAACTTTCACCAAATTACTTCAAATCACTCTATGGACCTCCAAAACCAATTTCGGACGCACCCCTAAGTCCAAAATCATCACACGAAGCCGTTGACATTAACCAAAACTCATTTCGAGGACATTTACACAAAATTCAAACCTTCGGTCAACTTTCATCACTTAAGCTTCAAAAACTAAAATTTTTCTCCCAATTCGACTCCTAATTACCTGGTAACTGAATATAACCACGCACGCAGGTCGATATACACAACGTGAAGCTGTTTATGACTTTACACAATGTGAAGCTGTTTCGCGTGCATTTGTTATTTAAGTGTGGAGGTTAACTTGAGCCTTTAATTTCCTATATGTGAAGTCCAACGTGTTTTTGTATGTCGCCTAGTTTTGACATTTTCTGAGCAACCTAAGTAAGTCTAGAACCTCCAAAATAAAGGTCCAATGCCTCCTGGACCATAGGTATGGTACGGGTAGTGCACTCTTAAGGTACGACTTATAATTGAACTAGTGCGCTTTAGGTAACAACTTAAAGATAGTAATCAGGTAGCAGGAGATGATATTCTGTGCTCGCTGAATAATATGAGTAACACCCCATCTCGAGGGAGTTACAAAGTATTATTTATGTTGCACGGGGTGATCCTTTAGGATAAAAATCTTAGGAAACCCCCCCATTTTACTTCCCTTTTATTTGAATCAAGTGCTTGTACTCATTTATTCAAAGTCTTTTTACTATAAAATTCTCAAACTTCGTGCTCTCTATATATTTTTTTATCTGACTAATTCATATAATTCAAGTTCGGTGGGACCCACAATTGTGGACCTCGAAGAGTGCCTAACACCTTCTCTTCGAGGTAATTTCGAGCTCTTACCCGATATTTGATGATGTAAACTAGTTAAACCTGAGTCACTTGAAAATAGGTGCCCTAACACACCTTATAAATCCTAAGGGGTAATTCCCCCATTACAAGGTTAGGAAAGTCACTTACCTCAAATCACGCTAAATCAATCCACTAATAGGCCTTTCTCTCAATTATCCAACTCCGAACGGCTAGAATCTAGCAAAAACAACTTCATACTATAAATATAAACTATAGTAAACTAATTCAAACAATGAAATTGTGATCTTTGCAAAGAATTAAAAAGTCAACCCAAAAGGTCAGAGTCCAAAACCCAAATGTTGTCTAATTATACTCAAGCGACCAAACTATGGCCAAAAGAAAAGGAGAGACGAAAATATATATAACGCATCAATTTGATGCGCTATATGCTTTTCTTTAACGGGCTCCTTTAATATCCTCTTTCTTTGTTCTTGAAATCCACGTGGTGCAGGGAAAGAAGATAAGGCGAATTTAATGTACTAAGGGAGAAGCAGAGTGCTATGTGGTGCAGTGGTTAAATGCTAGGTATGAAACTTGTTTTGGCCTTGAGGTCCAAGGTTCGATTTCTTCCACGAACTATATTTTATTTTTCTATTTCTTTTTTATTTTTATTTCTTTGCATTATTTGGTTTAAGTATGTAGATATAAATACTTTAATATTTATAATTACTTTTCAACGTAATTAAAATAATTTTTAATTTTTAGAAAATTATGATTTTGAATTCATTTAAAGTAAAAAATATATAAGCCTTTTATTATTTAGTTAAAAAATCTACTGATATTATTAATAGTTGTTATTTTGTATTATACGTAAAATAATAATATTTTTTTCTCTTTTTATTTTTAAATTATAATTATGAGTTTTATTTTATTGTTAAAATTCTCATAAGAGAATAATATCTATAGTTTAATCTATTACTTGAAATTTTTATTTTTTGATTTTTTTTTTGAAATTTAGTCATATTTACACTATATGAATTTATTAATCAAAATTATAAGTATAAATCTTATAATTTTCTTATTATTAAATATAAACTAATTATAACTATTTAATCTTTAAACTTATAATCCAAGAATTATTATTAGCTAAGTAATGGATTATGATTTTCATATTCTTATAAGGACAATTAATTAAATGATTGTTCATAAGTTAAATGGTTATAATAAAATTTAGTTTATGAAAATTTAGTATAGAAAAATTAATTAAATGGTTGTTCATAAATTAATTGGTTATAATCAGTTTAGTTTAGCATAATTCTTACTAGAAAAAAATTAGTCTATGGGCAACCATTTAACTAGTTTTCCTAATAAGAATATATGAATTATATTCCATTAGCTAATAATAATCCTAATGTATTAATTTTACAAATTAAATGGTTATAATCAGTTTATGCTTAATAATAAGAACAACCATATTCTTATTTAAACAATTTAAATGGATAATACAATTACAACATCCAATGAATAAAAGGATAAATAAAACATACATTTCAGGAATATGAAAATAATAATCCATTACTTATCTAATAATGATTCTTGGATTATAATTGTAAAGATTAAATAGTTATAATTAGTTTATAGTTTATAATAATAAAATTATAAGACTTATAATTAGAATTTCGATTAATAAAATTCATTTAGTGTAAATATAGCTAAAATTTTAATAACTAAATTTAAAAGTAAAAATATAAAAAAATAAAAATAAAAAAGTTCAAGCAATTGATTAAACTATATATATTATTCTCTAACGAAAATTTTAACTATAAAATAAAACTCATAATTCTAATTTGGATATAAAAAGAGAAAAAAAAATTTGTTTTATGTATAATACAAAATAATAACTATTAAAAATATGGGTTGATTTTTTAACGAAATAATAAAAGGCTTCTCTTTTTTTTTTTTTTACTTTAAATGAATTCAAAAATCATAATTTTCTAATAAATATTAAATTATTTTAATTACATTGAAAAGTAGTTACAAATATTAAAGTATTTATATCTAAATACTTAAACCAAATAATGAAAAGAAAAAGAAATAGAAAAACAAAATATTGTTGGTGGAAGTTAATCGAACCTTGGACCTCTAGGCCAAAACAAGCTTCATATCTAGCCTTTAGCCATTTCACCACATAGCAATGTGCTTCTCTTTTAGAAAATTAAATTTCCTTTGTCGTTTTTCCTGCGCCATGTAGATTTCAAGAACAAAGAAAGAGGAACATCAACGTTGTCCGTTAAAGAAAGACATATAGCACATCAAAATGATGTTTTATAAATAATTTCGCCTCTCCTTTTCTTGAGTCCAATTGAAGAATATTTGGGTTCAGGTATCCAAAAGGTCAACCCAGACCCGCGCCTCGGAACACGACCAAAATTACAAAATCAAACACTCATTTGATAACGAGTTCACCTATACAAGAATTACTCAAATCCGACCTCAACTTGCCTTTCAAATCCTCAAATTCTAGCCTAAGAAGTTTCTACCATTTCCCCCCAATTTTCCAATTCAAACCACTGATTAAATGATGAAATTAACAATAGATTCATTTATATTAACCAAAACCGAGTTAGGATTCCTTACCCCCAAAGTTTTCCCTGAAGAACCCTCGAATCATCTCCTCCCACCGAGCTCTTTAAGTCCAAAAATGTACTATGAATCAAACCCTCGAATTTCTTATTTCTGCCCAACGACTTTCACTTGCCTCTTTGTCGCTTCTATAGCGCTCACCTGTGGAAAAACCATCGCAATTGTGGATTCCGCTTAAGCTCAAGGGATTCCGGTTCTGTGGATAAAGACTCGCACTTGCGAGTGTGCTCCTTCGGAAAACTCTCCGAATATGTGATGACCGACCAAGCTCACCCCCTTCCGCATATGTGACCACTTCTCTGCACCTGCGGGCGCGCAAATGCGGAAACCACCTCGCACCTGCGATCCCAGCTGGTCAAGGCCAGCTTCACTTGTACGACCAATTTCTCACTTTTGTGAGTCCGCACCTGCAGTCAATCCCTCCGCAGGTGCGATGACACCAAAAGCTGGAAACTTTAGCAATCCATCATGTCCAAATTTTGATCCGTGTCGGCTCGTTTCACATTAAGGGCCCGGGGATCCCATCCGAATATACGAAAAAGTCCCAAAACACATAACGGACCTACTCGAGGCCTAAAATCACATCAAACCACAACAATTCTACAAATCAACCCAAATTCAAGCTTATGAACTATGAACTTCCGAATTTTGAAACCAATGTCGATTCATACCCAAACAACTCCTATTGACTTCAAACTTTTCACACAAGACATAAATGACATTACAGACCTATTCCAACTTCTAGAATTGGTATCCGACCCCGTTATCAATAAAGTCAACTTCCAGTCAAACTTTCCAGATCTTCCAACCTTAGGTTTTCTAACTTTCACAAATTCACGTTGAAACGACCTACAGATCTCTGAATCCACATCTGGACATGCTCCTAAGTCCCAAATCATCATACGAAGCTATTGGAACCATCAAAACTCCATTGTGGAGTCATCCTCACAAAAGTCAAACTACGGTCAACCCTTTCAACTTAAGATTATGTGTCCCATTTCACTCTGAAACTTATCCGAAACCAAAACCAAACACCCTTGGAAAGTCACATTATCATGATACAACATAGAGAAGATAATAAATAGAGGATCAGGGCTAACACACTCAAAACGAACAGTGTCGTTACATCCCCTCCCTCTTAAATCAAATGTTCATCCTCAAACGATATAGAGACATACCTGAAGTGGTGAAAAAATGAGGATAACGGCTAGCATATCATGCTCGGTCTCCCAAGACGCCTCCTCGACTGACTGAGCCCTCCACTGAACCTTCACTAAAGCAATCTTCTTTGACCTCAACTTCGAAACCTGCCGGTCCAAAATGGCCACCGGGTCTTCAACATAAGACAAATTATTGTCTAACTGAGCCGAAATCCAACACGTGGGACGGATTACTGTGATACTTCCGGAGCATTGAAAGATGGCATACTGGATGAACTGCAGCTAGACTAGCTGGCAGTGCAAGCTTGTAGGCTACCTCTCCAATTCTCTCAAGAATCTCAAAAAGTCCGATATACTTAGGACTCAACTTTCCCTTCTTCCCGAACCTCATAACACCCTTCATGGAGAAAACCCGAAGCAAGACTCGTTCCCTAACCATGAATGAAACGCTGCAAACCCTCAGATCCCTATAACTCTTCTGTCTAGATTGGGCTGTACGAATTTGATCCCAAATAGATTTAATCTTCTCCAAAGCATCCTGAACCAAGTCTGCACCCAATAGCCTAGCCTCACCTAGCTCAAACCAACCCACCGGATACTGACATCGCCTCCCATACAAGGCCTCATATGGAGCCATCTGAATGCTCGATTGGTAGCTATTGTTGTAGGAAAACTCCACAAGCAGCAAGAACTGATCCCAAGAACCCCCAAACTCCATCACACATGCACGGAGAATATCCTCCAGTATCTGAAGGATATGCCTAACTGATGATGTACGACCCTCTAATACGGCAATGTAAATTGCATACCCCAGAGAGAGATGATGGATACCGTCATGCCATGAATTCTGATAATCTCGCGAATATAAACCTTAGCTACCTACTCTGAAGAATAAGTAGTTACCACTGGGATGAAATGAGTCGACTTGGTGAACCTATCCAGAATCACCCAAACTGCATCGAACTTCCTCTGAGTCCGTGGAATCCCAACAACAAAATCCATAGTAACCTGCTCCCATTTCAACTCAAGAATTAGCCTCTGAAGCAATCCACATGGCCACTGATGCTCATACTTGACCTGCTAACAGTTTAGGCACCGAGCTACATATTCCACTATGTCCTTCTTGATCCTCCTCCACCAATAGTGCTGCTTCAAGTCCTGGTACATATTGGCAGCACCCAGATGAATTGAGTACCACGAACTATGAGCCTTCTCAAGAATCAGCTCATGCAAACCATCTACATTAGGCATAGGCTGCCTTGCATCTGTAACACACTGTCTTCCCCAATACTGACATCATTAGCATCGCCGTGCTGAACCGTGTCCTTGAGGACAAGAAGATGGGGATCGTCATACTGAATCTTTATAATACTATCATAAAAATAAGATTGAGAAACCAAAAAAGACAAAACACGACTCAGCACCGAAACATCCAATCTAACAAACAGGTTGGCTAAGGCCTGAACATTCGATTCTAATGGCAGTAGATATGCTAAACTGCCCAAGCTCTCCGCCTTACGACTCAAGGCATCATCTACCACATTGGCCTTCCTGAGATGATATAGAATAGTGATATCATAGTCCTTAACCAACTCTTACCTCCTCCATTACCACTAGTTAAGATCCTTCTATTTGAACAGATGATGTAGACTTTGGTGGTCGGTATAGACCTCACAAGGGACATCGTATAAATAGTGCCACCAAATTTTCAAGGCATGAACAATAGCTACTAATTCAAGGTCGTGGACATGATAGTTCTTCTAATGCACCTTCAACTGTCTAAAAACGGAGGCAATCACCCTGCCGTCCTATATCAACACCGCACCGAGACCAATATGCGACGTATCGCAGTACACAGTATAAGACCCGGAACCCGTATGCAACCAACACTAGGGTTGTAGTCAAAGAAATCTTGGTCTTTTGAAAACTTTCCTCACACTCCTTGATCCATCTAAATGGAGCACCCTTCTGGGTCAATCTGGTCATAGGTGCTACAATGGATGAGAAACCCTTAACAAATCGACGGTAATACCTTGCCAAGCCAAGAAAACTCCGGATCTTAGTAGCTAAAGACGGTCTAGGCCAACTCTGCACTGCTTTAATCTTCTTTGGATATACCTTGATCCCCTCACTCGACACTACATGACCCAAAAATACCACCGAATTAACACAGAATTCACACTTTGAAAATTTTCCATACAACTTCTTTTCTCTCAAGGTCTGAAGCACGGTCCTCAGGTGTTGCTCATGATCCTCCCGGCTCCAGGAGTACACAAGAATGTCGTCAATAAGCACAATGACAAATGAGTCAAGATAGGGTTGGAATACACTATTTATCAAATGCATGAATGTTGCTAGCGTTAGTCAGCCCAAATGACATCACAAGGAATTTGTAATGACCATACCAAGTCCTGAAGGAAGTCTTCGGTATATCTGGCTCCCGAATCTTCAACTGATGAAAGCATGAATGCAAGTCAATTTTGGATAATACTTTGGCACATTGTAGTTGATCAAATAGGTCTTCAATACGTGACAACAGATACTTTTTATTCACTATAACCATGTTCAACTAGTGATAATCAACACACATGCGCATTGTACCATCCTTCTTATTTGCAAACAAAATCGGAGCACCCCAAAGTGATTCACTAGGCCGAATGAAACCCTTATCAAGCAAATCATGCAACAAATCCTTCAACTCTGCTGGGTAAATACGATATGGTGGAATAGAAATGGGTTGAGTGCCCGGTAACAAATCAATACAAAAATTGATATCCGTGTCAAGCGGTATGCTCGGAAGATCCACTGGAAGTACATTTGGATAATCCCTCACTACCGGAACTGACTCAACAGTAGGAGTATGAACACTGACATCTCTCACATATGCCAGATACGCATAATCCCTTTCCAACTATTTGTTGTGCCTTGAGGAAAGACACCACCCTGCTAGGAACATAATCTGAAGTACCTCTCCACTCTAACCACGGAAAACCTGGCATATACAACATCACCATCTTGGCGTGATAATCAAGGATAACATCATAGAGCGACAACCACTCCATGCCTAAGATAACATTAAAATCTGCTATACTAAGAAATAAGAGATCGGCTCTGGTCTCATAACTACTAAGAACAACTAAAAATGACTGATAAACACGAGTAACAACAATGGAATCTCTCACAAGCGTGGAAATATAGACATGAGAACTCAAAGAATCACAGGAATACCTAGATACGGAGGAAAATAAGATGATAGATAGGAATAAGTGGAATCTGGATCAATTAAGACTGAGGCATCTCTATGACAAACCAGAATTATACCTGGGATAATTGAGTCGGATGCAACTGCCTCTGTCTTAGCAGGAAGAGCATAATATATGGCATGGCCGCTCCCTCTAGGGCGACCTCTACCTGCCGGACCTCCACCCCTAGCTGGGTGTGCAGGTGGAGTGGTACCGGGTGCAGTAACCACAACTTGAGAAGCCTGAGAGCCTTGTGGAATACGTGGGACCTGAGTAGTCTGTGGAGATGCACCCCTCCTGAGTATGGGTAGTCCCTCACCATATAACGAGTGTAACCACAACTCAAAATAAGATCTTGGAGGACGTGTCTGATGGAACTGGTTCGAGTCTAACCGGTTGGACTAATCACTGAAAGCACCCTGTACAGGAGGTGCACTAGACAATAGCGGTGCATAATGGGGAACCTGAGGCCTGAGAGTTCCTGGAATACTACTGGAAGTTGGAAGTGCTGAATAAACAGGGTGGCTCACATAGCCCCTACCATGACGGGCTCTAACTAGAGCACGAGCACCACTATATGTGCCAGAATCTCGAGGCTTCTTGGCCTCCCTCTCCTATCTCTCTCCTGGGCTCACATACCATCCAATCTCCGAGCAATCTCTACTACCTGCAGGTATGGGATGTCCTTCTCCAACTCTCGTGCCATGCTGAATCTGATACCAGGGTTGAGCCCCTCGATAAATTGATGAACTCGCTCTTTCACAGTATCAACCAAGGCTGGTGCATGCCTGGACAAATCACTGAACCAGACTGCACAATCTGATAATGTCATAGAAGCCTGGCATAACTGCTCAAACTTTGCACTCCATGCATCCCTAAGACTCTAGGGAAAAAACTCCCTCATAAACATCTCTGATAACCGATCCCAGTTGAGTGAAGCTGCCTCGGACGGTCTACCTAACTCATACGCTTGCCACTACAGATAAGTCGTTCCCTGAAGTTATAACGTAGTGAAAGCAACCCCACTCAACTCCACAATACCCATAGTACAGAGAATACGGTGGCACTCCTCAAGAAAACCCTGGGCATCCTCTGAAGCCAACCCGGTGAAAGTAGGAGGGTCGTAGTTCTTGTACCTCTCGAGCTTGATTTGCTCACCCTCGGAAGCCGCTGACCTAACCTCTGGCTGAACTAGGACAACCGGTTGTACTGGTATAACCTATGGGACCTAGTCAACCTAGAACTGCAGCTCTGGGGTACGGGCTGCGGGAGTCTGTACTCCTCCCCCGGCCTGGGATGTAGCAGGATCAAGTGGAATCAACCCTGCTTGAGCTAAAATGCCGAACATGCTCAGAAACTAGGAGAGAGTCTTGTTGATACCCAATTTTTTCCTCTTTTTTTAAAAAGTATTCCATGTAATTTTGCATTATTACCCAATTTATACTGGTCAAATAAGTATTTTCTATTATCTTTTCCAGAATTGTTTAAGCTATAAAATTGATTTTCTTGCATTTAAATTATTTAAATATTATTAATTACCCCTTTAAATTATTTTGTGAGGACTTAATGAATTCACATATATGTTTCATAATATTTTACTTTATTTTATATAATCGTATTTGCAATTTTAAGCTATTTTACACAATTTTGCAGTAAAAGCCTGTGTCTTGTGTATGATTACAGTTTATTACATTATTTGTGCCCAAATAGTATTTTTATGTTCTTACAATGTTAAACTATTATTTAAAGCATCTTACTACATAAATAATATTTTCACTATTTGTTATTTACTTCTTATAATGTTTTTTAAATTTTTTTGTGTATTTAATTTGTAGCCCAACTTAGAGCCAATTCCGGGCCAATTTAATGGCCCAAACGCCCAAAATCTTTAGCTCAATCTCCCAGCCCAACCCAAACAACCCTATTAATTAACCTGGTCGGTACCTGTTTTAAACGACCCGCTCCGCTCTTTCTTTCTATCTCGACAGTTGATCTCAGAGATCAATGGCCCACAGGTCATCACCCATCTTTAAACTACCCAAACCCTAACACCCATTTCCCTTAGACCGCCACCCTAAAATCCTCTCGTCCTCTCTTTTCTAAAAGAAACCCTAGCCACCCCCACTCAAATCCCAGTCCCAATCCGATATCACATGGAAATCTTCCATTATTCCTCTCCTTTATTGCACACACGAAGATTCTTACCATCTCTTAAAAGTATCTGGTACTTGATTATTTATGGAAGTTGAGTACTTGGTGTTCGTTCAGCTCCGATTCTGTACTATCTTCATGTTTCTAACCTGATACACTCACTACCAGGCCATATGGGTCCGATTCAGTGAGATCTCTTACTTTTTCTGCTTTCCGTTTTGAACTAGGGTTTGTCGGATTCCTCCTAAATTGATTCTGAATCGATTTTGCATGCTATTCTTTCCTTTTTATGTTTAAATGATTGTTTTCCTTGTTTATGCGTTTAATTTTTCCACTATATAAACCCCTCCCCTAATTCCCCAAAGAGGAACATAATCATTGAAAAAAATTACTAATACTCTCTTATTCTTATTCGTCTTATACTACTCTGAGGCTCAATTTCTTTACCGGCTGAAAGCCAATGACATCAGAATTCGATTATCAAACCTTTCTCAGATGAGAACTGCCCGGGGTTTATTCGAAACCCTTGGGATTTGACGCACTGAGGTTCCTAGTAACTACTGTTTCGTTTTACTATTGACAGTGGAGTATTGCTAAAATTATTCCTCGTGTCTGTAACTGGTAAGTGCCTATGACCTTTGCAATTCTACTCTCTTTCGTTTGAGTTCTTGTTCTGCATATCTATGTCTCTGAGATTTTTATGAATCAACATGATATTGTATGCTCTGAAGCTCTTCTTGAGGCTTTATACCTTCTAGTAATCTAATTTGCCTATTTGTTGCCTTGATTGTGTTTTCTTAAGCCATTTTTCTCTAATGTGTGTGCTCGACTGCTTATTATGGTTGCTTGTTTCGAGTTTAGCTTCTTGCCTTGTCCTGTACTCTTGTGAAGAGTCTATTCATGCCCAAAACCTGTTCTTATTCTTGTTGAATCATTCATATGCAACTTAATTCTTCTCTAGAGTTAACTCATGATTATGTTATTAGCCTAAACATGTTTTCCCTGTTACTTGTAAACTACTGTGTGTTCCGTGACTTATCTTGTATCTTTATGATAAATCAGTGCATCTATTTCAGACCTTGTTGAGTCATTCCTGTCCAACCTGCTATGTTTTTGAGATTGCATTGATTAGATAAGGTTGGTTTCCAGACCATTTAAGTTTTAATATATGTTTTTACTTATGGAATCATGTGATCTTTAGTACTGTTTGAGACCTTAGGGTAAACCTCATGCCTAGCCTTTCTCCTATGTGCGGTCAACTAGTACAAAGTTTTATGCTTACCTATCATGTATATCCGAAATTAACATGTTTCTTGTTTACCATAAGTGCTTCGGGTATCGACTGATACTTAGCATGTTAAAGTTATCCCACATTAAGTGTTTTTTCATGACTCTGTTCTGCTATACTACTCTCAATAGGCACTCATGTTAGACATTCTATTGTATCCCACTTGTTCTTGTTTATGATTTTGTCATGTTCTCATATTAAGTCTCTTAGCTAAAGTTTTCTCAACTAGGTCTAGATCATGCTTTAAGCTTGGTTTCTGAAACTTGGCATTGTATGTGTTCACCCTAAGTAAATATGCCATAAAGTTTTTTAGTGTTTGACTGGTTGCCGCATGTTCCCCCTATTCTTTTGTTGAATAATGGCTCATGCATGAACTTATGTTGTCTTATGTGTAAAACCTTGTTGTTGAAGATTAAGCGCTACTGATTCTCCTAGTTCTCATGTTCTTTGCCTAATCAGTCCTGTCACTCTTGCTTTCTGAAATGACTACGTGTTTAGTAAATCTGTCTATGTGTCATATAATCCTGTCTCTATGAGGCATTGCTTCAGGTGTGTTTAATGTGTGGTTTATTAATTGGTTTAAGTGGTCAATCCATATTTGTTGGGCTTGGCATGACTACAAGTATGGCCTCGGGATGTGCAAATTGGGCATAATATCATGTTTGAGATGCGTTTAGATTTGGGCCTACTATTCATGTGAGAGAAAGCATGTTGAAGACCTAGTCAATACTAGGTTACTTTGTTTGGGTGTGTTCCCAGGCTTGCAGTTGTTCCTTTATATAATTATACTCATTATTTGGGCATGTAATAATTTGTAATAACGAATAACAGGGAGATTAATGAAAATGGGGTTGGGGTATTCTAATATCCGCGTGAAAAGGTAGAAAAAATGATTGGGTATGTGTGTTATATTTGCTATTTCATCATGCCTTGTTTGTTATTTCATTTGGTATGTTGCACACTAATAGAAATCATGCATATAGGAATCATGCACACATCTCTTGTACACAGTTCAAACACGTTAGTATAAGTATGTACCATACTCATTTTCTATGTTACTACTGTACATTTAGACAGCAGACCTATAGGATGTATAACATATGTTTTTTCAACCTAGATACCATGCCTATAGGACTTCAAATAATCAGTTGGTCAATTGCTTCAATTACTTTTAGTGTACAACTCATCTAGATATCAAGGCTATAGGATTCCAATATTTTAATAGACTACTTCTATTACATTCATTGCACTGCCCCACCTAGATGACATGTCTATAGAAATAAAGTGTTATAAAATCAAGTCTAGTTGTCAATTATTAAAAATCCTGCCTATAGGATGTTTTCACTCGCACAAGAACTGTTTATGAGATCAACCTTTTTAATACTAGACTTTCAAAGTTGTTTCACTACTTACTCATGCAACTATTAGAAATCATGGATATAGGACAACGTCACCTGCCTAATGTTGATACCCAATTTTTCCCAAAAAAATATTTTAAATTGCATATATATCTTCAAAATCATGCATTAACAGCAATTGGTAAATTTTTCACAATTTTCCTATATTTGTATTAATCTATCCAACATTTTATTTCCAACAAATAATTATAAAATTGCATTACAAATGATTTCAGAAGCATTTCTTGGTTTCATCAATTATTTTTGGTCCTATTAAGAGCAAATTATTTCATAATTAGCCAAATTTACACCTTTTGGCTATAATTGCAATTATAGCCCAATCATACGATTTTATACTACTTTTATCCAGAAATTAATCATTTGTATTTTTAAAATACTAAGTAATCATCCTAAATATTTTCTATGCATGAAATTCATTTTTATAATTAACAACTATTTTTATAAATTATTTTAATTAATTTACATTGGATGTTCAACAAATGGCCCCATTTATTTTGATTTTAGCCTAATTAAGCTAGCCCAAACCTTATTAAATCAACCCCAACAGACCCCATGTCACGACCCAAAGTCCATAAGGTCGTGATGGCATCGGACACCATTGTCAGACAAGCCAATGATTAGTAGTTAAGGTAAATTCCCGTTTTAATATTTGGAAATCATTACATAATAACAACCGAATAAAAATCCGCTAAGCAAATTTGATAGATTAAACATCCATTTTGAAATTAAAAAAAACTTTCCAAACACATCCCAGAACCCGGTGTCACAAGTGCATGAGAGAAATTCTAGGAATTTGTACAAATACTACCATGCTTGTCCGAAATACAAGTTGGACAAGGACTTTAAAATAAAAATGAATTCAACACGAGGGGAAGACTCTGCCGGCTGCGGGTCGTCTCCGGGTGATGCATCTCGTCTAAGTCTCCAAGTCAACCACAATATTGTGAGGGTACCTGTGCAATAAAAATGCACAGCAAGTGTAGCATGAGTACGAAAACAATGTGTACTCAGTAAGTATCCCGCCTAACCTCAGAGAGGTAGTGATGAGAGGTTGAATTAGACACTTGCTAAAAGTCAATTTAATAAGAATAAAGGAAAACATTGAGCATGAATATCACAGAATGTTTAACAAGTAATGATAGGAAACATCAACTACTTCTAACATTCCTTTTCCAACTTTAGATCCTTTATCATTTCAGTTGCAAATCACATAAAATCCAGGCCAGCAAGCAGTTCAAAGATCACAAGAAGTACACAGCAAATATCATGTGCAAACAATGCCGAGGGTCGAACGGCGCGGACCAAAAATAATAAACTGTACAATGCCGAGGGTCGAACGACTCGAACCATAGATGCATCTATCTTCCCCACTCGCGAATCGATCATACGACACAGTTATACATAAATACAGGGTTATCCTGCTCGCGAATCATACATGCGACTCAGGCACCCATAGCTACACATATTCACACAATAAGTCCACATTTATCACGAAAGAAGTTACCCATGGAAGTGGTAAAATTCTACTTAAAGGATCACAAAAAAATAGCCTTTAAATCTTTGTTTTGAAACTCATTTGCCAAGTTTAATAATATTCAATAATATAACCGTATCAGGAACACAATCAACCACGGAGGAATCAATTCTTTTTCTAAACGATTAATAAACGTACACTCTAGCCTTCTTAGGAAATCAATTACGAATTCAATAGTAGTATCAGTCTAATATTATTGGAAGGATCACATGTACAACACGTAAGGCATGCTAGTGGGTCCTAGACTACCCGGACATAAGAATATTAGTAGCTACGCACGGACTCCCATCACCTCGTGCGTACGTAGCTCCCGCAAATAATAGCATGTATTCATTTAGTTCACCTCTGGGGAAAATTTCCCCTCACAAAATTAGAAAGAAGACTTACCTCGCTTCGAAATTCCATAACCGGCTTCCAAGCCCTTCCGACGACTCCAATGGATGCACAACGCCCCAAAACTATCCAAATAACGACAAACCAATGAAATTATACTCTAATATTTGTTAACAATTCAAGTTATATAAATTCCCATCTCCGCTCAAAGAATTCACCAAAATGCCCTCAGGCCCATGTTCCCGGATTCTGAAATTTCTTGAAGATAAACTCTACCCGTAGTCTTACTAGCTCAAATATATAATTTACTCTAATTTCCATGCTCAAATTCTTGGTAAAATCCAAAAATACAAATTTCTAGGTTTTCCTCCAAAAATCCCAATTTCCTACTAATTTCCATGTCTAAATCCATGTAAGATCACATATTTAACTCAAAAATAGGAAGAAATCACTTACCTAGTGTTGCTTGGTGAAAATCCCTCCTTGAGCTCTCCAAAATCGTCCAACCCAAATGAAAGAAATGGGCCAAAACTCGTGTTTAAAACAATCTTCCCTGGCTTCATCGAGTTGTACCTTGCACTGTGCAGGTTGTACATCCTATTACAATTTTCCCTTGCTGTACACCTTCTGTTAAGACACACATAACTCCTTGTAGAAATAACCAAATGACAAACGGTTTGAGTATTTAGAAACTGGACTCGAAGATATTTAATTTGATAGGTTGTACACCATATAACTCTTTATATATTCTGAGATATGAACTTCTGAAGTCGGCTCCATGCATAAGAAAATTCTGTCGAAACTGATCCACCAACTATCTTCAATCAATCTTAACTTTCTGATAACATGTCAAATCATGAATGGTTTAACTTTATGGAAACTAGAATTCAAGGGCTACATCTTTTGTGTTTTTCAGATTTTTAGAATCTTTATATATTTCGAGATATAAGCTTCCAAAATCAGCTCCGTGATTGCACTAGTTGCTGTCAAAACAGCTTTCTGCAGATAATTTCAGCAACTCTTTGGTCTGAAATTCATTCCGTTAACCTTCCGAAATCCATCCGAGGCCCTTGGGACCTTAACCAATTATACCAACTTGTCCCAAAACATGATACGAACTTGCTCTACGCCTCAAATCACATCAAACAACGTCGAAATCATGAATCGCACTCCAAAGCTTTATGAACTTTGAAATTTCAAACTTTTACATCCGATGCCGAAACCTATCAAATCACGTCAGATTGACCTCAAATTTTGCACAAAAGTCATATTCGACCTTACGGACCTGCTCCAACTCTCGGAATTGGAATCCGACCCCGATATTAAAAAGTCAACCTCTCGGTCAAACTTCTCAAAAATCATCAAATTTCTATCTTTAGCCAAATGACTTCAAAATGACCTACGAACATCAGAATTCACTTTCGATCGCGCTCCCAACTCCAGAATAAACATACGAGCATATTCCCAGACTAGGAATCCCAAACGGACATATATAAAACTGAAATTCCTTACAGTCCAAATTTATGAAATTCTTCTACAATGCTATCTTCCAAAATATGCGCCGAAATGATCCCGGGTTATCCAAAGCCCGATATGGACATACGCCCAAGTCCGAAATCATCATACGAACCTGATGGAACCTTCAAATCCTGATTCGGAGGTCGTTTACTCAAAATTCGAATCTTAGTTGATTCTTCCGACTTAAGGCTTCTGAATTGAGAAATTTCTTCCTAAATTGACTCCAAACTTCCTGAAATTCAGTTCCGACCATACCTACAAGTCATAATACTTGAAATAAAGCTGCTCATGACCTCAAAATTCTAAACGATGCGCTAGAGCTCAAAACGACCGGTCGGGACGTTACATTCTCTCCCACTTAAACATACATTCGTCCTCGAACGTGCCAAGAACTGCTCTGGAGTTATCTGAAATCACTATTTAACACCTCGTGCACCTGCCCGTGCTACCACAACCCAGTTTAGCACATTCGCTTGATCAAATATGAAGATATCCTCTTTTATCCATACAATAAGCTCAGAACCCAGTTACAACACTTGAAATTCTCTGCCAGGCCTGTTATCCTCTTTTATCCATACAATAAGCTCAGAACCCAGTTCCAACACTTGAAATTATCTGCCAGGCATGTTTCTAATATATGAACACCGTACCAACTACCACACGAGGTACCGAAATATGACTACGTACCTTTGCTGAATCAGCACCATGCACCGCATACTTCATCATCTAGCCACCATGACATTCCCTGAACCTTAATAGCCAAAATTCTACGAATTTGATGCTCCCAATGCACCTTATAATATACATACATATATCCTGCTATAATTCTGACGATATCACCACAACGGAAGAGATGTGTAGAAATTCCTATCCAGCTGCAGAGTTAACCAAACATTGAATCTCTCCTCTTAACTTAGATCCTTATCTCATTACGAACCAAATAAGGGTAATTGTCTTTTAATATATTCCGCATAACCTTATCGCACTGATCCCTGATCCAATAATCTCGTCTCACCCAGTATGAACTGTTCAGACAAAAATCATCCCAGACATGACCCACAATCTCACACGATGCCACAAGCGCCAATAGGCCACAACTCGAACATGATACATAAAGAAATGACTCAGGAAGGGACTACTCAACTCACGCAACTAATATGAAATTTCCTCAGAATATAGGGAGTAAAACACAGGAAAACATATATAGGTAACTATACTCAACATCACACTGATGCGATGTGCAACCTGATTCAAATAGCATACCCGTGGAGGCGTGCCACCCGATCCTATCATGAAACTCACATAAGGAGATACACACGGAGCTGAATTGCTCACTATTACAAATTACCGAATATCGGTCACAAGCACGCTAAGTGCATAATACCACCCTGGGGAGACTGATGGATCCATATGCTACAAAACTTAAGCACAACTGAGGTGCGACATATATACTCTGAATCTCAAGAGCTCTCCTGCTCACATACATTATTATTATGCAGAAACTCAGCACATAGGAATTTATCAAGCTGTTCCACATCTCACACGGCACAATCATAATATTACATGAAATTGATGAAGACGAAACAACATCTGATGTTCCAACATACCTCCTTGAGAAGCGCTACACTGAAATGAACACATCTGACTCGCATGAAGCCCATAGTCGTGTTTAAATCTATTCACACACTTCAAGCAGATTCTGCTCGCACTGAACTAGGTTGTTGGCCTTACCTGGGTCCATAATAACCCACTTCTTCCCATAACACGCAAGAACCACCATCATAGCCGGGACTACACCCCACAATCCGCAAGAAAGATGAACGGAACACCTTCTAGGCATAAACTCTCAAATAAGCAATATTACAATTCTTTATACTTGGTCTAAATCTTCAATCAATCAGGTGACTACACGTCACACTTATACAATCTTCCTGTGGTCACGCTCCCACGACCTTCCACATAAGGTAACAAGTCTGCACATCCATACCACCGACCATGCTAACGCTGTAAAACAAATGAAGAACCCATAACCAGGATACAAAGCCTCTTTCACCAAACACCGATCTCAGATGACGCTGAAGTCATCGCCATCTCACCTTAAACATTCATATCCCTTTTTCCACTTGCTCACCTGAGCTCATGACATCCTTGTCAACACTGAACTGAAACCCTAATCCTTACTTCCAGCTCCACACTGACTATTGCACCTAACATGCCGGTATGGAATGGCATAGGATTTCCATCATAACTCCTGAACCACTAATAGGGGAAATGCTTCATGACATAGAAACCTTTTACTTACCTCAATTCAAGAGAACCATAACAACACACGTGTAAATTCTCAAAATCACAAAACAAGCAAATCCTCAAAGAGTAGTCTATACCACCATAATCCTTCCGGGATCCGCCTACACCTGAAAGGCCATAATACTTGAATGCTTCAAAATATAATCCATTACGGCGGCCGAAAAGCCTCGCACGTACTGGCACAAACTACACGCATAACTTAATCACACTGAAGGAACTAATCACTGCCGTAAGTGTGCCATTTCAACCATGGCTAACCACTTTATCTTCTTTTAATCATCTTCAATTGCCTCAGGAATAATAGTAACTTCCTTCCACTCATAACAACTCAACCTTCACTTATCCCGAGTGACCTTGATTCATGATATCATGCTGCCTAAATCCCGCAACCTGTCTCATATCCTCATGATAATATTTCTACAGCCCAGAGTTTATTTCTCTCACTCCTCCAATACTATCATGCACGCTGAAAATAACGTAGAACACTCCCAAAACCTAACCCTGGTCCAATAGGGCCAACTTTTGCAAATATTAATCAAATCCCATGCATAATTATCACTTTTACTCCTTTCTCCTTAGCTGAAATAACTAGCCAATACGCTGATAATCCGCAACCCCATCACAGGCGGTGGGACTCTCCCACTTAGCTTGAAGCTACTCCTTGAATCATTCTGGACCCCACCGAAATCCTCTCTCCTTTGCTGACATGATCTTTCTCAACCAATATGTTAATTTCTTCTAAGTCCTCCTATTAGCATCCCATGAATACATTCTTTAGCATCATTCACATATTCGGCCTCCTACTGGATAGCCACTAGAATCCCTCGCAGACACTTGCCAACCACACAACCGCTAATCTACTCACAAGAGATAACCCACATGTGGAAATCATCAACTAACACCTTCCAATGACGCTGTACTGCACACTCTATACAACATCAATACCCCATCCTAAGCCCATTCTCATTCACCGACTCTACTAGTCCGTCTGCTCCTCATGGACATCTACTAAATTCTCTACAATATCTTTAGATTCACCGCCATATTGTATCCTTCTTTATCCCTAGCGACTGCTCTCTATTATATCCAACCTTCGCCGAAATAACCACATTTCAATTTAAGCCCGCGGACCCAATCATCGTCCATGAAAATCCTCAAACCACTCCAAACTTCTCCTCAAGATAGGAAGCTATCTTACCACTGAACTTATATGCTACACTCCCACTCTACCACTTTAGTTAAATTCATTCCTTTAAGCAACTACCCGACTTCCGTCTCTCATGCCTGGAATTTTAGAGATTTAGCCGCCCCCTGACACTTCTTAGTCATATATGATCACTTTCCTTACTTGTTTCCTGTCTTTTACCGTTTCAAATGACTCCCTTAATTAAGGGAGTAGTTGGACTGATTGTTGCTCTAATTGGTTCTGAGCTCCATAACTTACTGCCTAATTGTGTTTCTTACCTTAGTTTACCTAGTTTTAAACTACTATATATACATACACACACATAACTCAACACACACGAACACATTAGTTCAAAAACTCTTTCTCATACTCAAAGCTTTTCTGCTCTCTTTCTTTATTTGTTACTTACTACTGTTCTGAATTAGCCAGTTGCAAGCCAGGGCTAATTATTATGATTTTCTATTATTCACTTTGTGTTTACCATCTCTTTACTGGTATGTTCTGATTTCAATTCAAGTCTCAAAACCAACATGTTTCTTTTAGTGCTTCAGTTTATCATGTTTCTGATCTGTTTCTATCTATGGTTTTGTTGTTCAACATGTAATTTACATGTCTACATCATTGTTCATCTAGCATGTTATGTTATGTCCTACTCCCCCTTAGGATCACTATGCTTATGAATATGTACCCCTTGTAGTATGTCCCAAGGTGACTCTGCTCTATCTAATGTTTACCTGGTTTCTAGTATGAACCTTTCTTGGCAAAACAATTTTGTATCCTAAGTTGTCTGATTCTGTGTTGATTATGAAATTCATGTTGTGTTGATACCATTAGCTACCCCCTTATCCTCATAAACCCTCTGCAAGAACTTCAATGCTTATGTATGTTATGTGCTCTATGTGTCCCCAATTCCCATCACCCCTGTATGAAGGACTGTGATTTGAATGTGCTGAATCTGTTTGTGTTGTGATTAGTCTACTGTTTGTTTATTGTCCTACTTTTGTCAAAAACTGTTTTTACTAAACAACTCTCCTATTTTATAAAACTGTTTCAACTAAGTCTTTTTCAAACACTATTTTTCCTATTAAAACTTTTTCAAAACCATGTCAAGAACTCTCACTCTACTCTTAGGTCCTTAGGTTCTACCCCTCCAGTGTATGACTGCCTTGGGATTCCTGTGAGATCCCTCTGAATTCTGGTGCACTGGGACTGGCCCTTCCACACTGCACTTACTCAATTATGGTTATGAAATCTGGGTGTGAGCACTGCCGGGATCCCTTGAGGTCCTTAGGGAACTCTGACACACCCGCATATGAGAAAGGCTATGAAACATTTAGGCACATGAGGTTCTGGGAATCTGGGCCTGTTTTTCAAGCTCCCTATAGTTTAACTTCTTCTTTTCCTTTATCTATTTATGTAATTTACTCAGCTGGTCTGTAATAAATATTTGTAAACAGATATTGGGGATGACTAGTGAAAAGGGGAGGGTAGCTATATATGTTATCAATATCAATGGGTAGAAACCATGCCTTAGGTTTACATTTCCTATATGTGCATTAGATTCCATGTTTAGGACCAATACATTCTAAGCATGTCATGCGTTAGATATCATGTTTTAGGTTTACTTTAGGTTTACTGCTTCAGCATCTTATTTGACCCTATTTATCACTTAGAAATCCTTCTTCTAGGTTAAATAATAACATCAACATAAAAAATGTTGCTCCTGCACATCCTGAAATTATGTTGTAACTTCCTGTGCATTTAGAAATCATGCTTTAGGAATTCTGCAACCATTCTGCATCTCTATGTGCATAGTAGATACCATGCTTTAGGACCTCGCCCAGTCACACTTAGTTAAACTACTGATGCATGAAAAAGGACATAAGATAGTCTCATATTTGATCATCCTATTTTAAAACAACTAGTGATAATCCCTGTATTTTGCAACACCTAGAACATCATGCTTTTAGGTAAAACAACTTCTGAACTGTTTTTAACAATTCTGGTAATTATTATGCACAATCCCACGCCTAGGAAAGCCTTAGGTAATCAATCTCTTTTAAAACTGGAAGACTATTTCTTTGTGTTTACTGCCTAATGGTTAACATGTTTTAAAATCAGTAGGCAAACTGATTAGGTCATGCTTCTGTGTTTATAAAATTGAAGCTGCATATCTTTTGTGTTCTGATTTTCACTTAGACATCATGTTTTAGGATCCTTCTTAATAATACTGCCCTTGTTTGTGTTTGAGACGTGCTGCTTATGTGTATTATCTGTGGAGGTAAATCTGAGCCTCTTAACTGCTTTTTCTTGCATTTATTTGTAAAGTCCTATCTGTTCTTGCATGTCGCCTAGTATTTTCTCATTTCAACCTTAGGGGTCTGTCTAGAACTACCTATAGGTAAAGGTTCTAATCTCCTCCAGTACCATTAACAAGGGACGGGTAACAGCATGCATAGAGATCGTTAAACAACACTCGCTTTAATAAACCGCTAAGGGGTTGGAAAATGGTAGATATGGATATGATGACCGGTGCGCTAATGCAATGTGTAGCCCCGCTTCTGAGGAGTGATTACCGGGCATTGCATTGATGTGATCCTATAGGATAAACAACCTAGGGCCTCCTATCCCTTACATATGTGTGTTTAGATCATAACTCTTTCAAAGCTTTATATGTGTGCCTAGACTCTAAATCTTTTTAACTTTAGCACATATGTGTGCCTAGACTCTAAATCTTTTTAACTTTAGCACATATGTGTGCTTAGATTGCGAATCATTTTAAAATCTTTTACTTGTTTACACTTTAATTGCTATTTGCTACTTGTCTAAATTCACAAAGCTTGTTTGGAAGGGAACCATAGTTGTGGATTTCGAGGGGCGCCTAACACCTTCCCCTTGAAGTAATTTCAAGCCCTTACCCTCTCTCTGGTTTATTTAACCGGTGTTTGTAAATAACCTTTAGTAGGTGCCCTAACGCACCTTAAAATTGTTAGGTGGCGACTCTTCAATTCCTTATCCCTTTTCCCAAGAGGAAACGAGTTGTCCCAACAATGTCGAATACCCTGACTGATCCGAAAGGGGAGGAAAGAGGGGGGTGCGACAGCATGGCGACTCTGCTGGGGAGTATCCTAGGCTTTTACCATTTCAAACTTGCGACCTTTCCCTTTCCCCCTTTATATGACATTAATTAATTATCTCTTTCAAGTATTTATTCCTTTCAAAATCAAAACTGACATGTTTCTTTTTGTTTTCCTTTGTAACTGCTTTTTCAATTATAACTGTTGTATTTACCGCTTTCATAACGTGCAAATACATGACAACATGCTTTTACTGCTCATTTATTGTTTCATAAATCATGCTCAACATCATATTCCACTCGTGCCTATACAAATCCTATAGCAACGCTTGATGAATGTTTGCGACCTTCCATTTTATATCACCCCTAAATTCGGAAAGGCTTATTTGCGGTAAAACTAGTCGATCAGCGGTGCAGTCGACGGTTCCGTGCCTTTCCCCCTCAAGTTGTTCCCTTGAGGTTACCAGTCTAAAACCCGATAGAAACCTTACTATGTTATATGCATGCATCATGGTCAAACCTAGCCAGGTTAACGTGTCGTCCACACGATAACCCTTTAAGACAACCTTATCCAAAAGTCCACCAGGTTTTTCATAATCCCAACGGACGCAGTCACGTTCTGTGCATTTATTTAGATAACTAAATACATGCATGATAATCATAAGTGTATAAATAGTCGAGTCTGGCGGGGGTAAGGGTCTAACCTTATCTATTTTGCAGAAAATGAGGCATGAAGTCCCCAGGTTCGACATGGTCCAAAGAATACCACCACTATTGCTGGATTGGTGGGAAGAACTCTCACCCAGTGATAAAGACCATGTGAAGAGGGTCCTCGGGAACTTTCCCTCTTTACTGGATATTAAAATATTTGGAGCAAGGTCTGATGGAGCTAGAAGCAAAGACAAGAAAAAGGGTCGCTGAATGACAGAATGTTGAAGGAAACGAAGGAGGGCATCTAGCAAGGGTATACATGATGTTGGGCATGCACGACCTGGGGAACCTGATTGACAGAACCAAGAAGACCAAGCCTGCGGAAGGTCCTTCGGGGGCTAAGTAGTCTAGGTTTCCTTTTCATTGCTTTTACCAATGTAATAAGGCCAAGTGCCATTAGTGACTTTATTTCCTGCTCATTAGTTTAGTGTCATTTGGGACTCGTCTATTTTAGAATAGTGAAATGAGGCATTTCACATCTAAGTTATCCAAAATCAACTTGTCGCTAGGCCTACCTCGGTCACAACGAGGCTCCCAAGTTAGGACACGATATTATTCCGACACTATGTGTTTAAATACTGCAATATTTTCTCATGATCCTCACTGACTTAGCTACCTTTTGCTCTTGCTTTTGTTTTCTTTCTTTTGATTATTCCCCTCCCCAAAGGTTGGTTCGTGCATTCTGGCATCATCATCATATCACACAAGATCCAGGGGTCCTCCACCTCCACCTCCTCCTAGTCAACGTAAATGCAAAGGCAATGGCAAAATGGAAGATTTGGGCAACATCAGACAAAAAAACACAACGCCAGTGGAACAAACAAAAGCTTTTGACCATCAAGGTACTCAGGTTCAGAATGATGCTATGTCACAACTCGAGCAAAAGTTGTTGAAACTCCAAGGGGAGCTTGAGCATGTACGAAACTTGGAAAAATTATCCTTCTCACTCAGTGTCCCAAATGTCATTCAAAATCCCATACCTCCTCAGAACACCCCAAACAAACAGAACCCTCCCAAAACTTATCATCATACAACTCCACCGAAAAAAAAAATTATCCCACCACAACACCAGCACAACACTTTCCACGCTCCAATAAATACCCCGCAAATTATCCCTAAACCACAAGACTCCACAAGTGACCACCTCTATGCTCAAACACCAGGTCATCAAAACAACCCCATATACGTGGAGACTCTACCTCACTTCACCCAACACATTGCTTACACACTTGAATCTAGTGAGAAAGATATGCTCATTAAGAATTTGGTCGAGGAACTCAAGAAGCTGACTAGTCGAGTTCAGGGAGTTGAAGGCAGCAAGGGAGTCGATAGGTTGAACTACCGGAGGGTTACAAATATCCTAAGTTCGAAATGTTCGATGGTACATGTGATCCTAGGGTCCATCTGAGGACATATTGTGATAAATTGGTTGGAGTAGGAAGACACGAGAAGATTCGCATGAAATTGTTCATGAGGAGCCTCACATGAGATGCTTTATCTTGGTACATCTTCCAAAACCCTAAGAAGTTGTCACGACCCAAAATCTAATAAGGTCGTGATGGTGCCGAACACCACTATCAGGCAAGCCAATCTTTAATTAGTTGAAATAGATTCCTGTTTTAACATTTTTGAAATCATTGTCTTTAACTTGTTACGTAATAACTAAACAAAACCGTTGAGTAAATACAACCGTTTAATATTCCCCTTTTTAATAAAATACATCCCATACACATCCCAGAACCTGGTGTGACAAGTACATGAGCAATTTCTAAGAATTTTACAATTTCTACAAAGCTTGTCCGAAATACAATTGGACAAGGAAATTAAGTTAATGTAATACAATACGAGGGAGACTCCGTCAGCTGCGGATCGCCTCCGGATGATGTAGCTCGCCCAAATCTCCAAACCAGCCACATCGATATGAAGGTACCTGTGCAATAAAAATGCACATCAAGTGTAGCATGAGTACGAAAACAATGTGTACTCAGTAAGTCGCCCGCCTAACCTCAGGAGGTAGTGACGAGAGGTCGAATTATACACTTGCTAGAGGTCAATTTAGTATATTCAAGTGTGACACTAAGCATGATTATCATAGGCAACTTATTAAAATCAAGAATAAATAATATCAACTCCTTCCGCATTTAACACTTTAAATCTTCGTCATTTCAGTTGACAATTTAAATCATAATCCGGGATAAGAAACATCAGACTTATTTCACATTTTACACATCAATTATCCTTCCTCATAACTGGCCCAACTTCCTTAGGCCAATAAACATGTATAAATCACAGCAATATGCAGTAAATATCATGCGCAAGCAATGCCGAGGGTCGACGGCCCGAACCAACATAAACATAAACTGTGCACTGCCGAGGGTCAAACGACCCGAACCATAGATGCATCTATTTTCCCCGCTTGCGAATAAATCGTGCGACGCGGTCAACATAATAATAATAATAAGGATAACCTGCTCGTGAATCATACCTGCAACTCAGGTGCTCATATGTACACGTATTCACATAATAAATCCGCATTTTAATCAAGAAAAAAGCTTCTCAGGAAATGATAAAATCCTCTTAAAGGAACATGAAAAATAACATTAAAATCTCTGTTTTGAAACTCATTTTTTTTTCCAAGTTTAATAATATTTCATAATATAACCTCATCGGGTATACAATTATCCACAGAGGAAATCAATTCTCTTTCTAGATGATTAAGAAGATCAACTCTAGTTTTCTTAGATATTCAATTAATGTGTTGATCATATTAGCGGTCTAATATTATTGGCAAGATCACAAGTATAACAAGTAAGGCATGCTAGTGGGTCCTAGACTACCCGGACATGGCATAATAGTAGCTACGCACGGAATCCCGTCACCTCTTGCATACATACCCCCCCCCAGATAGTAGCGCATACTTAATTAGTTCACCTAGCTCCAAAATTTCATAACCGGCTTCCAAGCTTTTCCGACGAGTGGACGCACAACGCCCCCAAAACTATCCAAATAACGACAAACCAATGAAAATATACTCTAACATTTGCAACAATTCAAATTATAAAATTTCCCAACTCCGCTCAGTGAATGGACCAAAATTCTCTCGGTCCCACGTGCCCGGAATCCGAAATTTCTAGAAGATATATTCTACCCATAGCCTTACTAGCTCAAATATACAATTTACACTAAATTCCATGCTCAAATTCGTGGTGGAAATAAAAAATACCATTTCTAGTTTTTTCTCCAAAATTTCCCAAATTTTCCACATGTTTTCATGTATAATTCCATGTAATAACCTTGTATTTAACTTAGAATCATGAAGGAATTACTTACCTAGCATTTCATGAAGAAAATCCTCTCTTGAAGCCCCTCAAAATAGCCCCACACCAAAAGAAAATAGGAGAAATGAGCCAAGAATCCCATATTAAATAATACACTGACCAGGCATCCTTCTGTGCGATCGCACAATATCAACCACGATCGCACAAGCAAAATCCCAGAAGCCTCCCAGCACACCCTGTGCGATCGCACAGTCACATCTGCGGTCGCACAAGCCAAAACCTGCGGCCTCATTTTTTTCTTCTGTGCGGTTGCATTCCTCCTTGTGCAATCGCCCAAGCCAAAAATTAATACACTGCCCAGGCATCCTTTTGTGCGATCGCACAAGCAAAATCCCAGAAGCCTCCCAGCACACCCTGTGCGATCGCATAGTCACATCTTCGGTCGCACAAGCCAAAACCTGCAGCCTCATTTTTTTTTCTTCTGTGCGGTTTCATTCCTCCTTGTGCGATACTACAAGCCAAAAATTCCAGCCTCAAATTCTTCTCCGCAATCGCACAACTAAGGCTGTGATCGCACTGAGTCCCCAAAACACCAGAAAACAGCATCAACCAAACACTTGAAAATAACCCGGAACCACCCCAAAACATACCCGAGGCCCTCGGGACCCCGTCCAAATCACACAAATCAATCCCATAACCTCACACGGCCTTGCTCGAGGCTTTGAATCACATCAAAAAACGCCAAAATCATGAATCACACTAAAATTCAATTTTATGAACTTTCAAATTTCCAACTTCTACATTCGATGCCGAAACCTTTCAAATCACATCCGATTGACCTCAAATTTTGCACACAAGTCATATTCGACATACGGACCTACTCCAACTTCCGGAATCGCATTCCGACCTCGATATCAAAATTTCCACTTCCGGCCGGATTTCTCAAAATCCTTCAAATTTCTATCTTTAGCCAAACGACTTCAAAATAACCTACGAACATCCGAATTCACTTCCAATCGCGCTCCCAACTCCAGAATCACCACACAAAGATGTTACCGGACTCGGAATCCCAAACGGACATCAATATCACTAACATGCGCTTCAAGTGAAACATAGGAAATTCCTTCAAAAATGCTGACTTCCACAATATACGCCGAAACGCTCCCGGATTATCCAAAACCCGATTTGGACATATGCCGAAGTCCGAAATCATCATACGAACCTGCAGAAACCTTCAAATCCTGATTCGGAGGTCGTTTACTCAAAATTCCAATCTTAGTCAATTCTTCCAACTCAAGGCTTCTGAAATGAGAATTTTCTTTCCAAATAAACTCTTAACTTTCCGAAATTCAATTACGGCCACACCTACGAGTCATAATACCTGAAACGGAGCTGCTCATCACCTGAAACTGCTGAACGGTGCGCTAGGGCTCAAAAAGACCTGTCGGGTCATTAAATTATCCCCCACTTAAACAGATGTTTGTCCTCAAACGTGACAAGAACTGATCTGGAGTTATCTAAAATCACTGTTTAACACCTCGAGCACCTGCCCGGGCTACCACAACCCAGTTGAGTGCATTAGCTTGATCAAATCTGAAGATTTCTTCTTTTATCCATATAATAAGCTTAGAATCCAGTTCCAACACTTAAAATTTTCGGCCAGGCCTAGTTCTAATATATAAACACCGTATCAACTACCACACAATTTACCAGAACATGACTGCATACCTTTGCTAAATTAGCACCACGCACCGCAAAATTCATCATCTAACCACAATGACGTTCCATGAACCTTAACAGCCAAAATTCTATGAATCTGATGCTCCCAATTCACCTTACAATATATATACATACATCCTGCTATAATGCTGACAGTACCACCACAATGGAGGAGATGTGTAGAGATTTATAACCAACTACAGAGTTAACAAATCATTGAATATCCCATCTTGACTAGAATCATCACCTCATTATGACCCGAATAATGGTATTGTCCTTTAATATGCTTCACAATATCTTATCGCACTAGATCCCTGATCCAAAAATCTCGTCTCACCCAGTATGAACTGATCAGACAACAAATCACCCCAAACATGACCAACAGTCTCACACGATGCCACAATGCGCCAATAGGCCACAATTCGAACGTGATAAAATAAGAAATGACTCAGGAAGGGACTACTCAACTCACGCAACTAATATGAACTTTCCTCAGAAAATAAGAAGTAAAACATAAGAAAAATAAATATAGGAACCTTAATCATCATCACACTGTTGTGGCGTGCAACCCGATCCAAGTAATAAGCCCGTGGCGACGTGCCACCCGATCCAAATAACATAACCGTGGCGGCGTGCCACCTGGTCCAAATTACATAACCGTGGAGGCGTGCCACCCGATCCAAATAACATAAAATTCACGTAAGAAGACACACACCCAGCCAAATTGCTCACTACCACAAATATCGAACATCGGTCACAAGCACGCTAAGTGTACAATACCATCCTGGGGATACTGATAAAGCCATATACTCACAAAACTCAAGCACAACTGCGGTGTGATATATATATATATATATATACCCTGGATCTCAAGAGATACCCCGCTCACATAACATCCACACTACGCGGGACCTCAACACATAAGAAATTATCAAGCTGTTTCACAACTCACACGGCACAATTATATTATCACATGAATTTGACGAAGACGAAACAACATCTGTTGTTCTAATACCTTTCCATGAAAAAGCGCTCTACTGAAATGAATATGCCTGGCTCATACGGAGCCCATAATCATATTTAAATCCGTCCACAAACATCGAGTCTACCTTGCTCGCATCAAACTAAGCTAATAGCTTTACCTGGGTCCATATTAACCCACTTTCTCTCATAATACGCGATAAACAACCATCATAGTCGGGACAAACACCCCTCAATCCACAACCAAATGAACTGAACGCCTTCCAGAAATAATTCTAAAATAATCAATATTGCACTTCATTATACCCAGTCCAAATCTTCAATCCATTAAGTGACTACATGTCACACTTATACAATCTTTTCGTGGTTACGCTCCCACGACCTTCCACACTAGGTAACAAGTCTGCACATCTGCATGACCAGGTTACAAAGCCTCTTTCACCGAATATCGATCTCAGGTGACACTGAAGATAACACCTGCTTACTCTAAACTTCCAAATCACTTTCTCTTGCTCATCCGAGCTCATGACATCCTTGTTAACACCGAACCACAATCTCGATTCTTACTCCAGTTACATACTGCTTACCGCACCTAACTTGCCAATATGAGTTAGCGCAAGAATTCCATCATAACTTCTGAACTACTAATAGGGTGAACACTTCATCATATAGATACCTTTTACTTACCTCAATTAAAAAGAACAACCACAACACACGAGTAAATTCCCACAAATCACAATACATGCAAATCCTTAAGTAGTGGTCTGAACCACCATAACCCTTTCGGGATCCACCTACACCGGACATGCCATAATACTTGAATGCTTCAAAATAAAATCTATTTCGACGGCAGACATGCCTCGCATACACCGGCACAAACCATATGCATAACTTAATCACATCGAAGGAACTGATCACTGCCATACATGTGCCATTCCAACAATGGCTAATCAATCTATCTTCTTTTAATCATTGTTAACTCCCTCAGAAATAATAGTAACCCCATTCAACTCATAGCAACTCAATCCTCACTCATCCCGAGTGGCCTTGATTCATGAGACCATGCTATCTCAGTCTCACCACCCATATCATATCCTACTGAAACCCTTAAACGCCGCATTCTTAACTTTCAAATTTACTAGCACCGCTGCTGAGAGTCACCCACTCTAACTGGCCCCGAACACACTCAACTCCAAGGATCTTCTAGCACATGAACACCCTTTTCAATGAAACACGTGACAGAGTCACTACCCTTACAACTCGCCTATGCCTTAAGCATAAATTCTGAATCTTTCAAAGCCTATCTCTGGTCCGATAGGACCAACTTTTGCACATATTTATCAAATCACATGCACAATTACCATTTTACTCCTTTCCCTTAGCTGAAAAAACACGCCGACAATCCGCAACCCTATGATAACATAGTCCTGCAACCCAACTGCAGGTGGTGGGACTCTCCCACTTAGCCCGAAGCTAACCCTTGCACCACTCTAGACCCTGCTGATATCCTTTCTCCTTTGTTTACATGATCTTGCTCAACCAGTGCGTCCAATTCTTCCAAATTCTCTTGTTAGCACTCCCTAAATTCTAAAATTCTCTAGCATCATTCACACATTCTGCCTCCTACCGAATAGCCACTAGAATCCCTCGCAGAAACTTGCCAACCATGCCACCGCTAACCTATTCATAGGAGATAACCCACCTGTGGAAATCACCAACGGACACCTTCCAACGAAGTTGAAATGCACACTCTCTGTGATATCAATACCCCATCCAACGCTCTGCTTCATTTACCAACTTTACTAGTACGTCCGCTCCTCATGGACATCCATTAAATGCGCGACAATATCTTCTAATTCCAAGCTATGCTTCCGCTCCCCCACTTTGCGACTGCTCGACTTCCACTTCTTACACCTGGCCTCCTAGAAATGGAACCACCTACTAGCCTCAATTCAATATCATTCTCTGTATCTCTAATCCAGCAGATCACCATGACTCCAAACTCTCCGAAGATCATCTTTCTCTAGTTGCCTTCATTATCAACACTTATCCAGTACTGAACCACCGTGCCTCATGGTCTCTAACAACCGCTTCTTCAATACTTCTTCACAATACTCTGACCCCATGCAACCGAAGAAGCCATAACACCGACAAACTTAACATATTACATTCAATCAGTGAATACGACATCACCTCACAGGTAAAGAGTCCACCTGGCTTGATAACACCAAATCTTATTACTTTATTCCCCCAGAATTGAACATTCATAGTCCAATTGCATTTCCTCTGCCAGAACTGAAATACTAAAATCTCGAAATCACGCTCGGAGAAGACCTCCCTTCAAACCATTCATGACTCAACATATGGGCAAGCGTTCTACCATCATATCGACATCGTGCGATAACCAATCGCAAGCATCACCACTACCTGAGCATAGCCTTAAGGATCTCAAAAACACAACTACTGAGCTGAAACAACATATTATCCTTCTGCAGGGCCATAACAACAAACCCCAACAAATTAAACATGGGAAATATCTCGCACCATATTCGTAGCACCATTTTAATTCCTCAAATTCCCGATTCATAGCAAGCGCTTAGCGACGTATAAGATTGAGTTGGAAGAAACATAGGCATAAGCCTTACAGGAATCGAATCGCACGATGAGGAATCAAGAAGGGAAGTACTCCTAACAGCCATGTAGCCTCTCGAAGATAAGTACAGACGTCTCCGTACCGATCCGCAAGAATCTACTAGACTCGCTCATGACTCGTGAGACCTAAGGGAACCTAGTGCTCTGATACCATGTTGTCACGACCCAAAAACTTTATAAGGTCGTGATGACATCGGACACCACTATCAGGCAAGCCAATCTTTAATTAGTTGAAATAGATTCTTGTTTAAACATTTTTGAAATCATTGTCTTTAACATATTACGTAATAACTAAATAAATCCGTTGAGTAAATACAACAGTTTAATATTCCATTTTTTTATAAAATACATCCCATACAAATACCAGAACCCGGTGTCACAAGTACATGAGCAATTTCTAAGAATTTTACAATTTCTACAAAGCTTGTCCGAAATAAAAGTGGACAAGGAAATTAAAATAATGTAATACAATACGAGGGAGAATCCATCAGCTGCGGATCGTGTTCGGATGATGCAGCTCGCCTAAATCTCCAAACCAACCACATCGCTATGAAGGTACATGTGCAATAAAAATGCATAGCAGCAGTAGCATGAGTACGAAAACAACGTGTACTCAGTAAGTCGCCCGCCTAACCTTAGAGAGGTAGTGACGAGAGGTTGAATTAGAGACTTGCTAGAGGTCAATTTAGTATATTCAAGTGTGACACTAAACATGATTATCATAGGCAATTTATTAAAATCAGGAATAAATAATATCAACTCCTTTCACATTTAACACTTTTAATCTTCGTCATTTCAGTTGACAATTTAAATAATAATCCGGGATAAGAAACATCATACTTATTTCACATTTTACACATCAATTCTCCTTCCTCATAACTGTCCATTAAAACTTCCTTAGGCCGATAAACATGTATAAATCACAGTAATACGCAGAAATATCATGCGCAAGCAATGCCGAGGGTCGATGACCCAAACCAACATAAACATAAACTGTGCACTGCCGAGGGTCGAACGGCCCGAACCATAGATGCATCTATTTTCCCCGCCCGCGAATCAATCATGCGTTGCGGTCAACATAGTAATAATAAGGCTAACCTGCTCGCGAATTATACCTGCGACTCAGGTGCTCATATGTACACGTATTGACATAATAATTCCGCATTTTTGTCAAGAAAACAACTTCTCAGGAAATGATAAAATCCTCTTAAAGGAACACAAAAAATAGCATTTAATTCTTTGTTTTGAAACTCATTTTTTTGCCAAGTTTAATAATATTTCATAATATAACCTGATCAGGTATACAATTATCCACGTAGGAAATCAATTCTCTTTCTAGATGATTAAGAAGATGAACTCTAATTTTCTTAGATATTCAATTACTGTTTTGATCATATTAGCGGTCTAATATTACTGGCAAGATCACAAGTACAACAAGTAAGGCATGCTAGTGGGTGATAGACTACCCGGACATGGCATAATAGTAGCTACGCACGGACTCCTGTCACCTCGTGCGTATGTAGCCCCCCGCAGATAGTAGCACATACTTAATTAGTTCATCTAAGGGGACAATTCCCCCTCACAAAGTTAGAAAGAAGACTTACCTCGCTCCGAAATTCCATAACCGGCTTCGAAGCCCTTCCGACGACTCCAATGGATGCACAACGCCCCTAAAACTATCCATATAACGACAAACCAATGAAAATATACTCTAACATTTGCAACATTTCAAATTATATAATTTCCCAACTCCTTTCAGCGAATTGACCAAAATTCCCTCGGTCCCACGTGCCCGGAATCCGAAATTTCTCGAAGATATATTCTACCCATAGCCTTACTAGCTCATATATACAATTTACACTAAATTCCATGCTCAAATTCGTGGTGGAAATAAAAATTAACATTTCTAGGTTTTCTTAAAAATTTTCCAATTTTCCCACAATTTTTCATGTATAATTCCATGTAATAACCTTGTATTTAACTTAGAATCATGAAGGAATTACTTACCTAGCATTACATAAAGAAAATCCTCTCTTGAAGCCCCTCAAAATAGCCCCACACCAAAAGAAAATGGGAGAAATGAGCCAAGAATCCCGTTTAAAATAATACACTGCCCAGGCATCCTTCTACGCAATCACACAACATCAACCGCGATCGCACAACCAAAATCCCAGAAGCCTACCAGCACACCCTGTGCGATCGCACAACCACATCTACGGTCGCACAAGCCAAAACTTGCAACCTCATTTTTTTTCTTTTGTGCGGTTGCATTCCTCCTTGTGCAATATACGTCGAAACGCTCCCGGGTTATCCAAAACCCGATCTGGACAAACGCCCAAGTCCGAAATAATCATACGAACCTGCAGGAACCTTCAAATCCTGATTCGGAGGTCGTTTACTCAAAATTCCAATCTTAGTCAATTATTCCAACTCAAGGCTTCTGAATTGAGAATTTTCTTTCCAAATAAACTCTAAACTTCCCGAAATTTAATTCCGACCACATCTATAAGTCATAATACCTGAAACGGAGCTGCTCATGACCTCAAACTGCTGAATAACGCGCTAGAGCTCAAAACGACTGGTCGGGTCATTACAGAAGTGGTCCAACTGGGTAAGTATGGCATTAGACTTCATGGACCGATTCAGGTTCAATACGGATAATGCACCAGACGTGTTCTACATCCAGAACCTTAAAAAGAAGCCCACCGAAACTTTTTGCTAGTATGCCGCTCGCTGGAGATCTGATGCAGCCAAGGTAAGGCCTGCCCTAGAGGAAGAACAAAGGAACAAATTCTTTGTCCGGGTACAAGACCCGTAGTATTATGAGAGGTTAATGGTGATTGAAAACCACAAATTCTCTGACATCGTCAAGCTGGGCGAGAGAATTGAAGAAGGTATCAAAAGTGTAATGGTCACTAACTTTGAGGCCCTATAGGCCACCAACAAAGCCTTGCAGTCTGGTGGTATATCCAAGAAGAAAGATGCATGAACAGTAATGGTTGCACAGGGACCCAAATCCCCGTTGGTATATAGAACTTCCCCACTCACCTATCAAGCACCCTCACCCACCTATTAGTCAGCACCTCCATCAACATATCAGCAATCTCCATTAAAACTTCCTTAGGCCGATACACATGTATAAATCACAGTAATATGCAGAAAATATCATGCGCAAGCAATGCCGAGCGTCGACGGTCTGAACCATCATAAACATAAAATGTGCACTGCCGAGGGTCGAATGACACGAACCATAGATGCATCTTTTTTCCTCACTCGCGAATCAATCATGCGTTGCGGTCAACATAATAATAATAAGGCTAACTTGCTCGCGAATTATAACTACGACTCAGGTGCTCATATGTACACGTATTCACATAATAAATCCGCATTTTTATCAAGAAAACAACTTCTCAGGAAATGATAAAATCATCTTAAAGGAACACAAAAACTAGCATTTAAATCTCTGTTTTGAAACTCATTTTTTTTGCCAAGTTTAATAATACTTCATAATATAAACTGATCAGGTATACAATTATCCACGGAGGAAATCAATTCTCTTTCTAGATGATTAAGAAGATGAACTCTACTTTTCTTAGATATTCAATTACTGTTTTGATCATATTAGCGGTCTAATATTACTGGCAAGATCACAAGTACAACAAGTAAGGCATGCTAGTGGGTTAGACTACCAGGACATGGCATAATAGTAGCTATGCGCGGACTCCTGTCACCTCGTGCATATGTAGCTCCCCGCGGATAGCAGCACATACTTAATTAGTTCACCTAGGGGGACAATTCCCCCTCACAATGTTAGAAAGAAGACTTACCTCGCTCCGAAATTCAATAACCGGATTCCAAGACCTTCCGACGACTCCAATAGACGCACAACACCCCCAAAACTATCCATATAATGACAAACCAATGAAAATATACTCTAACATTTGCAACAATTCAAATTATATAATTTCCCAACTTCGCTCAGTGAATTGACCGAAATTCCCTCGGTCCCACGTGCCCGGAATCCGAAATTTCTCGAAGATATATTCTACCCATAGCCTTACTAGCTCAAATATACAATTTACACTAAATTCCATGCTCAAATTCGTGGTGGAAATCAAAAATAACATTTCTAGGTTTTTCTTCAAAGTTCCCCAATTTTTCCACAATTTTTCATGTATAATTCCATGTAATAACCTTGTATTTAACTTAGAATCATGAAGGAATTACTTACCTAGCATTTCATGAAGAAAATCCTCTCTTGAAGCCCCTCAAAATAGCCCCACACCAAAAGAAAATAGGAGAAATGAGCCAAGAATCCCATATTAAATAATACACTGACCAGGCATCCTTCTGTGCGATCGCACAATATCAACCACGATCGCACAAGCAAAATCCCAGAAGCCTCCCAGCACACCCTGTGCGATCGCACAGTCACATCTGCGGTCGCACAAGCCAAAACCTGCGGCCTCATTTTTTTCTTCTGTGCGGTTGCATTCCTCCTTGTGCAATCGCCCAAGCCAAAAATTCCAGCCCTCAAATTCTTCGCCGCGATCGCACAACTAAGGTTGCGATCGCACTGAGTTTCCAAAACACTAGAAAATAGCATCAACCAAACACTTGAAAATAAGCCGAAACCACCTCGAAACACACCTGAGGCCCTCGGGACCCCTTCTAAATCACACAACTCAGTCCCATAACTTCACACGGACTTGCTCGAGGATTCGAATCACATCAAACAATGCCAAAATCATGAATCGCACTAAAATTCAACTTTATGAACTTTGAAATTTCTAACTCCTACATCTGATGCTGAAACCTATCAAATCACGTCTTATTGACCCCAAATTTTGCACACAAGTCATATTCGACATTACGAACCTGCTCCAACTTCTAGAATCGCATTCCCCTCGATATCAAAATTTCCACTTCGGTCGGATTTCTCAAAAACCTTCAAATTTCTATCTTTAGCCAAATGACTTCAAAATAACCTACAGACATCCGAATTCACTTCCGATCGCGCTCCCAATTCCAGAATCACCACACAAAGTTGTTCCTAGACTCGGAATCCCAAACGGACATCAATATCACTAGCATGCGCTTCAAGCCAAACATAGGAAATTCCTTCAAAAATGCTGACTTCCATAATATACGCCGAAACGCTCCCGGGTTATCCAAAACCCGATCTGGACATATGCCCAAGTCCGAAATCATCATACGAACCTGCAGGAACCTTCAAATCCTGATTCGGAGGTCGTTTACTCAAAATCCAACTCAAGGCTTCTAAAATGAGAAATTTCTTTCCAAATAAACTCTAAACTTCCCGAAATTCACTTACGACCACACCTACGAGTCATAATATCTGAAACGGGGCTGCTCATCACCTCAAACTGCTGAACGATGCGCTAGAGCTCAAAACAACCGGTCGGGTTGTTACATAAGTGGTTCGACTGGGTAAGTATGGCATCAGACTTCATGGACCAATTCAGGTTCAATATGGATAATGCACCAGACATGTTCTACATTCAGAACCTTAAGAAGAAGCCCACCGAAACTTTTCTCTAGTATGCCGCTCGTTGGAGATCAGAAGTAGCCAAGGTCAGGCCTGCCCTAGAGGAAGAACAAATGAACAAATTCTTTGTCCGGGCACAAGACCCGTAGTATTATGAGAGGTTAACAATGATTGAAAACCACAAATTCTCTGACATCGTCAAGGTGGGTGAGAGAATTGAAGAAGGTATCAAGAGTGGAATGGTCACTAACTTTGAGGCCCTACAGGCCACCAACAAAGCCTTGCAGTCTGGTGGTATATCCAATAAGAAAGATGCAGGAACGGTAATGGTTGCAGAGGGACCCAAATCCCCGTTGGCATATAGAACTTCCCCACTCACCTATCAAGCACCCTCGCCCACCTATTAGTCAGCACCTCCATCAACATATCAGCAATCTCCACCGCCTACATATCAGCCTACTTCCCCAGATACTCCCAACCAGCTCATGTTTTTCATACCTACAACTCCCAGCCATCTCACTTCCAGTCACCCTGTGCTCGCCAAAATTTCCTGAGACCTCGACTCAACTTTGATCACAGACCTCCTAAACAATACAGTGCCATTGCTAAACCTATCGACCAGTTGTATGAAAGATTAAAAGCCGTTGGTTATGTCACTCCTATCCCTGATATAACCCTTGAAAATCCATCCCAATGGGTCAATCCAAGCAAGACATGTGCATACTATTCTGGAATGAAGAGGCATACAATTGATGAATGTCGCTCATTGAAGGATAAGATCCTATTTATGATCGAAAACAAGGTCATCCATGCAAAAGAAGCTGCTCCCAATGTTTGCAACAACCCGCTTCCAGACAATAAGGGTGTCAACATGATAGAGATAGAAGAAGATTGGGACCCAGAGGGATCGATCGGATTAATCATATAAGGTGATGAGCCAAAGAAGCCAGAGTCACCCTTAATCCCATCAGTGTCCAGATTCAGCCATCTGGAGACGTCAAGTGAAAGTAGCTGCACCAATCACAGTGACAGTGTCAACCACGCCACCTTTCAACGACAAGGTTATACCTTGGGATTACACGGCTAAAAGAAAAAGAAAAAGTAAAGTCAAGATGGAAGAAGCTGGTGCTGCACAAGGGATGGCAAGGACCGGCAGGGTCTATTCACCTGAACACTTAGTAGACTCTAGCAAGAATGCTTGCAACAGGCAACCCGTTATTGAGACAGGCCCAGATGATCTTTGGAGGAAGGTGCAGGCCAGGGAATACTCAGTCATCGATCAGCTGAACAAAACTCCAGCCCAGATATCCATTTTTTCATTGTTGCAGAATTCAGAGACACACAGGAATGTTTTGATGAAAGTGATGAACGAAGCATATGTGCCAAATAACATAACTTGTGGAGAAATGGACAATATGGTAGGTCAAGTACTAGAGAGTCACAAGATCACTTTCCACGAGGACGAGTTGCCGCCTGAAGGGCTAAGTCATAAAAAAGCACTACACATCACTGTGCAATGAGAGGACTACTTCATCACCAGGATTCTGATCGACGGTGGATCTAGCCTCAACATCTGTTCGCTGACAACACTCAAGAAATTGGGCAAGGGACAACACGAGAACAAAGAAAGATCTATGAATGTAAAGGCTTTTGATGGTTCTCAGAGGTCTATCATCGGTGAAATCAGTCTTTGTCTGCAGATGGGACCTAAATGGTTCGAAATTGAATTTCAGGTGATAGACATATCAGCATCCTATAATCTGTTGTTGGGACGCCCATGGATACATGCCTTCTGGGCTGTTGCATCAACACTGCATCAGTTGGTAAAACTTGAATGGAACCACCAGGAAGTGATCATCCATGGAGACGGAAGCAACCCTATCTATGGTCGCCAGACCATCCCGGTGATTAAAGGTAGAAGAAGGCTGGGCGGAGAAACCTACCACCATATTGAACGGGTCAATGCAGTGGATAAAGACAAATGATGGGATAGTAAGATCGAAAGCATACTGAACTGGAGTGGATACGAGCCTGGCAGAAGACTCAGGAAAAATCTTCAGGGGATTTCCAAACCAATACAGTTGAAGCACCATGGCACCACTTTTGGGCTGGGATACAAATACACTTCGCAGGAGTACAAAGACTGGTCGCCACCATGGATTTTTCCCTACTATCCATTGGAACAGCCTATACCACATTTGGAGCAGACTTTCCGGCAAGCTGATATCATATGGGAGTCAGAAGAAGAAGAAACTCTAGCAGCTTCGAAAGATTTATTCCTGCAAGATGGTGACATTGATTGCTGTGTTATTGTTGAGGAGGAGGAAGAGGAAGGACCTACCATCCAAACTGTGAGCAAGGGATCGTTTCTCAAGAATTGGACTGTCAGACCATCCAGGGCCCGACGAGTCCCGCGGTAGCAAGGCTGAACAAGCATTGTTTATTTCATTTTGCTAATGATTTCTTTTTCCGCATTTCCATTTTTTGCATTTTCCAAAAAAATCTCCAATGTTCCAAAACATTCGAAAATCACTTTTATGTTTCGACGAATCTGTATTCATTTATTATCATTTTCTCTCATTATTTTACCTTACATCATTACTATTTCCTGTCTTGATGAACCAATGACTGTGACATGCAATGAGACAACGCAACAAAAGGACAGTGATTCAGAGGAAGAAGATACTATACCCGATGAAATTATCAGAGAAGTTGAGGAATTTGAAAATATACCTAAATCCAATCTGGAAAAAACAGAGATAGTCAACCTGGGAGATTCAGAAACTGTCAAGGAAACTCGCATCAGCATTCATCTATCGCCATCAGAGAAAGTGGAATACACACAATTCTTGAAAGAGTATGAAGACATATTTGCATGGTCGTACGATGACATGACTGGTCTAAGTACATCCATTGTGGCTCAGAAGTTAACAACCAATCCAATGTGCCCGCCGGTAAAGCAGAAGCTCAGAAAATTCAAGCCTGATATGAGTCTGAAAATCAAAGAGGAAGCTACCAAGAAAATCAACGACAAGGTTCTCAGGGTAGTTGAATATTCGACATGGTTAGCCAACATCGTGCAAGTACCCAAGAAATATGGAAAGGCCAGAGTTTGTGTCGACTACCGGGATCTCAACTGGGCCAGTCTGAAAGATGATTTTCCTCTCCCCGAACATACACATCTTGATTGACAATTGTGCAAAGCATGAACTTCAATCGTTCGTGGATTGTTTTGCTGGTTACCACCAGATTTGGATGGACGAGGAAGACGTTGAGAAAACAGCTTTCATTACAACGTAGGGGGTCTACTGTTATAAGATGATGCCATTAGGCTTAGAGAATGTTGGGGCCACCTATATGAGAGCTATGACCACTATCTCCTATGATGTGATACATAAAGAAATTGAGGTGTATATGGATGACATCATCATCAAGTCCAAGAGAGCCACCGACCATACAGCAGATTTGAGAAAATTCTTCAACAGGCTGTGAAAGTACAACTTGAAGTTAAACCCCGCAAAGTGTGCGATCAGAGTTCCTGCTGGGAAATTGCTTAGGTTCATCGTTAGCCGCCGAGGAATAGAACTGGATCTATCAAAGGTCAAAGCCATCCAAGAATTTCCACTGCCAAAGAACAAGAATGATGTCATGAGTTTCCTGCGACGCCTTAACCACATCAGCCGATTCATAGCTCAGTCCATGGTTATATGTGAACTAATCTTCAAGATGCTGAAGAAGATGCTGCGAATGAATGGACCGATTGTCACACCTCCTTTTTCACTACCCCCGATAAATTCAAGGGTAATAAGGGAGTTTTTCCAATCAAAGTGACATTATTCGCATTTGGGATTTATTAGTATTTTATTCAGAGTCGCCACCCGGATTTTTTGACGATATTCCGGGACACCGTTTTATTTTAAAAATCCCAAATCGAGGAAATTTTGACTCTGTTTTAAGTTGTTTGCGACCAGAAATCCGAGTAAGGAATTCTGTTAACCCGGGAGAAGGTGTTAGGCATTCCCGAGTTCCTGTTTCGAGCACGGTCGCTTAACTATTAATATTTGGCCTAAATTATCTGATTGTTTACGCGTTTTAATCTATTGTGTGCTTAGCCTTTTAATTCTTAACCGCTTTTGACATTTATGGATTTATCTTGAAACAAGTCACGATGGCGTGCACTTGTCTGTTTTGGACATGTTATAACTGCGCCACATGAAATGCACCCGCAATTACAACATGTGATTTTATTATTGTTTTGGATTTAGAGTCGGGGACTGGAGTTTCCACACCCGAGTGTAGATTATATAGTCATGGCTATGGTCGTGACAGTTAAAAATACTTATTTGAACCAATATTTGATTACTCTCTAAGTTTTATGAGTTTTACCTAAAAAGGGATATTTTTAGCTTACAGGATATGTACATAAACTGCTTTTGATATTTATGGGATTATTTTGAAACAAGTCACGATGTCGTACACTTGTTATTTTGATACACATTTCAAACCGCGCCACATGAAATGCACCCACGATTCACAACATTTTTATTTTATTATTATTATTTAAAATTATGGTCGGGTAACATGAAATGCACACCTGAATTGAGATTTATGTATCGTGATTATTCCACGGGAACCGTTCTCATGGCCACGATAAATTATTAATCGCGCACGAAAAAAACTACGATGTTAATTATGTTAATTTTCCTAAGTTTAACATTATTGGTGCCATGGAGAATTAAGGACGGAGTTATTTTGGAAGTCATGAAATATATTGGCAATCTAGGGTATTGACAAGTTGTCCCCATATAAAGATATTTACAAATTATTACTCTATCCTTGAAATTATGAGACAATTATCTATTATGGAAGAATGTAATAACTATTAATCTATTGACTAAAATCAACAAAGCTTGGAAAATTAAACTTGTAAAGCTAAATTGCTACTGCTAAATTGTAATTTTAAAACAAACAACAAGAAACAGAAAATCAGTATAGCATCACAAAAATCTCAAACGAAGAACAATTCACCACATAAAAAATAAAGACAAGGAAAGAACAATATCCAACAACAAATCGATAACAAACACACTCTAAAATTCTAGAGTAGTAAAGTTAAAATCCAAACATTCAGATGAAATGAACAGGATAGAGACAGACCTTTATTGCTTAAAATTGCAAATGATTACACAGGAAAGGAAATACCACAAACAATCCATCTTTGATAGAGCCAGGGACCCGGAAACTCGAACAGGAATCAACAACCTCGAAGGATACAAATCGATAGAGTTGGATGACGATTTTAGACTTATTTTCACACTGATTTAGGGTAGTTTCAGGGCGTTTTTGGAGCTAGTTTTACTGCTGGGTTTGTGCTCTATTTTGCTGGATTCAATGAAGGGTCGCCGAATTTCGAAAGAGATAGAAGGTGAAGGAGAAGAAGAGAAGGGCAACAACCGCGTCATGAAATCAACGCCAACTTTCAACTCTGGCGACTATGACGGTACCTAATCTGAGTCGGGGCTCCCATAGTATCCATTTTAGGACCTGATCTGAAGGTTTCAATTCACGTCCATGGCCATTCGTCACTGTTGGTCGCCATTTCCGGCGAGAGTTACCTCTTTCGGTGTGAATCAATTATCTTGTCTACAAATCTGTGAGAGCAAGATGAGGAAGGAGGTGAGGGAAAGAGAGGTCATGGGTGGACGACCAGACCCGCCGGTTCTCAAGCCCGACAGCTGGCTGGCGAAAAATATGAACGCCTGTAATTTCTCTCAAAAATGAAGAAGGATGAGATTTTTCAGTTTTTATCCGACCTCCCCCTACTTTCCCCGTTCCTTTCCTCCTTTTTTTAGCATCAATTATGTGAGTATTCCTGGAGAGCAAGCAGCAATTTTGGATAAGATCAATTCAAAAAATGTGAATCTTCAGTGTGAGAATGTGCATGTGTATATTTGGAAAAAGATAAAAATTAGTTAGAAGGAATCTTTGCTAAATTTCAATTTTCTATTGGTTTCTTATTTTTATTAATTTTTGGTTTTCTTTTAAGAGATAAAAATAGGTAAAAACAAAAATAAAGATACTACTCCTACTAAAATAACTAAAAATAATAAAGTAGAATTACTACATAAAGTAATTGTTGAAAATACTAAAAATTGCACTAAACTAAAGAAGAACTATATCTTCCTCTTTTTTATGGAAATCCTTTTTTTTTTTAAATGAAAATTAAAACTTATATTAAAAATTTAATTTTTTTTAAAATCATTTTCAATTTCCTTAAATAAAACTTTTAAAAGGGTAAAACAAAGTTTAAACATGTAAATTAAACTCAAAAATTATTTACATACTAAAAAGTGATAAAAACTTCAAATATAGTCAAAAATTAGGTGCTCACAGTTGCCCCTCTTTGCTTGAGAACAAGAAGAGTTTTTGGGTAAAGATAAAGTGAGCAACCGTTTTGTTATTCCAAAGAGGAAGAAAATAAAAGGTGCAACCGAGTCCTGGTTTTGGAAAGCTTACATATCCCGGGTTATAAGGGAATCAGGTCGTATGTAGTCCAAGAAGAGTGATGGAATGATGATTTCGAGAGTCGAGCGAGGTTCCGTCAAGGCTCCAGTCTGCGTCCTTTTATTACATCAAAATCAAAAAGAAAAGACTAACTTAGCCTATCAGCTACGAGTTACAAGATTCCTATCTATGGGTCTTCTGAAGTTTGGTCTTGAGTCTTGGTTGGTTCTTCATGCGGACTCTGATTTGAATCTTGATGCTTGTTGGCTGTAGGTGCTAGTTCATTCTTCTACAGTTTTTTCGGATCAAGAATGGACATGCATAGCTTGTGACTTCAATCTATCTCGAGCAGTCCACATCTTTTCCGCTTATGTACTTTGGGGTTCAACTCTTTTCTTTTCTTCTTTTCTTTTATACTGAATTGAGACGTCTTATTTTGGTTGTCTCGAATCCATTGTCCTAAATTATAATCTGTGCAAAATTAAAAACAAACTAACGAAATTTTCTGCCCTTGTTTTCACCAGGAAAATTTCCCTAGTTATTGTAATAAAATCTATGCTACTTTATTATTAAAAGCAATAAAAAGCCGGGAATTGTGTACCCGGAGTGAATGCAGACTAGGGGGTGGATACCCTATGNGGGGGGGGGGGGGGAAGGATAAACGAGTTATGCCGTTGTCAAGAAAAGAGATCACCAGGATATGCTGGTGTCTGGAAAGGTCAACAGGTTATGCTGTTGCCTGGGGAAAAGAGATCGCTGGGTTATGCCAGTGTCTGGAGAAGAAAAGATCACCAAGTTATTCTGGTGTCTGGAAAGGTCAATAGGTCATGTTGTTGCCTGGGGGATCACTAGGTTATGCTAGTGTCTGCTAGGGAGTGGGAACCCCATGTTGGCATCAACTAAGGAATGGAATATCCTAGGTTGGAAAAGCGACTAAGGAGTGGAGACCCTATGTCTAAAAATAAAATCAACTAGGGAATGAAGAACCTATGTTGGAAAGAAGACTAGGGAGTGGAGACCCTATGTCTAAAAATAAAATCAACTAGGGATTGGAGACCCTATGTTGGAAAGAAGACTAGGGAGTGGAGACCCTATGTCTAAAAATAAATCAACTAGGGATTGGATACCATATGTTAGAAACAAGACTAGGAGTGGAGAGCCTATGTCCAAAAATAAAATCAACTAGGGATTGGAGACCGTATGTTAGCATCAACTAAGGAATGGAATATCCTAGGTTGGAAAAGCGACTAGGGAGTGGAGACCCTATGTCTAAAAATAAAATCAACTAGGGAATGGAGATCCTATGTTGGAAAAAAGACTATAGAGTGGAAACCCTATGTCTAAAAATAAAATCAACTAGGGTTTGGAGACCCTATGTTGGAAAGAAAACTAGGGAGTGGAGACCCTATGTCTAAAAAATAAAATCAACTAGGGATTGGAGACCCTATGTTGGAAAATGAGACTACTGAATTGTGTACCTATGCTAAAATGAATCAAGAAGGATCTTTTTTTTTTGTTTTCTGACTTTTTTTTTTTGGTATCTTAGGAGAAAGATTCATCAGACTAAGACGTTTATCCTAGGAGAAAGATTCATCAGACTAAGTTTTCTTTACCTTAGGATAAAAATTCATCAGACTAAGATTTCTATCATAGGAGAAAGTTCATCAGACTAGGTTTTTTTTATCTTAGGAGAAATATTCATTAGACTAAGACATTTATCCTAGGAGAAAGATTCATCAGACTAGGTCTTCTATATTAGGAGAAATATTCATCGGACTATGATTTTTATTGGGAGGAAAATCCATCAGACTAGGACTTTTTATCCTAGGAGGAAAAATGTGAAGAGTAATGGCGACATTTTATGTACATTAGCAAAATAAAGGTAAAGATTTGAGAAACTTCCCTTTTTCGGCTCTTCTCTTCTTCTTTTTTTTGAACCACTTTCGTTGCACTGCTTTGTTCCTGTTTCAAACAAAGAAAAATTTTGTCAGTTTTAAAAAGTGGTGGTCGGTTTGTGGCCTTGAGTCCTGGGCATCTGGCTTTTGCTCAATTAGCCTGAGTCAATTTCAAGAGACTTTTTTGCTCTGCATCAACCCTGATTATTTCACACCCAGTACCACTTGTATTTGTGGCTCAGTCAGACTTATCCCAACAAGACATCTTTGCTTAGGCGACCTTTTCTGATATCTTGAATGACTTCTTGCCTTTTGGAGCAATTTGGCTGTCAGAGGGAATTACCAGTTATCTTTGCTTGTGCCAAGTAGGCTGACAAGGGTCTTTTTGGAGGGAAGCCTCTGCATGAATCCTCANGCATATTGACTGTAACATTGAATTGCTGGCCAAATTCACTTTTGTGCAACTGAAAAGCTGATAGCAGATTTTGAAATCTTTTCTTGCTTGTTTTGACAAGGACTGAATCAGAGTGAAGGACACAATGATTAAAATAAGAAAGTATCAACAAGCAATTCCCCTGTCAGAAGGACAAAAGGAAGAGAGTTTTTTTTTTTTTTTTTTTTTTTTTTTTTTTTTTTTTTTTTTTTTTTT